>JADBJO010016156.1:22500-35000 GCA_016801955.1 Conus betulinus | reverse complement strand
CTCTCTTCAGTTCTTTGTCTACTGTGCTTATGCCCTTGCTATCAGCATGGAAACAAGCTGAGAGCTGTTGACAAAGCAGTAGCACCTTTGACGATGGCCCTTTAACTCTGAGCCAATTTCTGATCTGCTTTCCTAGCAGAGGCTGGAATTTTCTTCCATACATGTGGGTTTACTTTGGAGACTTGTAAATTGTCACTATTTTCAGGTCTTTTGGTTATGTCAAACTTTTCTTCAACTTTTTTTTTTCTCCATCGGTGATCAGCAGATCAACATTTATGTGTACCACCATGGAATCTTGAAAATTCTCAACGTTTTTTTTTTTTTTTTTTTCATGTTTAACAACTTTATTCAAGAAACAAATAACAGAATGCCGTTGGTTTTGTTTCCTCAGTGCTCCCTCGTACATAAACCTTTACCATGCTTCCTGGGTCTTCCATGACCCAGTGACTCAATAAAAAACATCGTATCTTATGAACGGATGGAGCTATGCTCAAGAAAACTTAGGAATTTGTCAACAATTTTAATAGCCGTTGGTCACAGAAATTTCATGTATGGGCACAATCAATTATCAGCGTAATTAGTCACGGTTCCCCCAGGACCTATACATTTTAATGGGTTGCAGATGACCCACGCCAACGGGGTGAGGAATAAGCTGCTGAACCGCTCTTTATCAGGTGCGGGTCTTATTACAAGACCCACGCGATCTGAGCAGGGATAAGCAATAGAGAAAAAACCTCTACAAAATGTGTGGGTCTTGGGCGACCCGCACGATCGGGTCTGTGTAGTCAGAAACGTCATCAAGTAACAGGTTAGCAGTCTCTGAGTCCTGTTTGTAATACGATCAGGTCAGTGTGTAGTCATCCGGTAAAGGTTAACAAGTCTCTGAGTTTTGTTCTTAATTGTCTGAGGGGAGAGGGGCTATAGGGAGTGTGTGTGTGTGTGTGGGTGTAGGGAGGGTACAGGGCGGGAAAGCGGGGGGAGGTAGGGGAGGGAGGATTGCTGGTGTTGGGTTGGGTAGGGTAGGGCAGGGTACACCACGGCCGGGAGTAAAGAACAGATTGATGACGTCTGATGATTGTGGCTGGGGGGGTAGTCGGGGGTAGTGGGGGAGTGGAGGGTGGGGGGGGGGGAAGTTTGGCGTGCATTCCACTAGCCCGAGGGTCAATGGGTGTGCGGCAAAAATGGGTCCAGTCAATCACGTACTCGGCCTCTCTGCTCGGAAGCAAGGAAATCCCCCAGGATCGCCGTCGTTTTGAGGAAGACATGGACTTTCGCCGAGTCACTTTTGCAGAGGGACTTTCGCCGTCGCCGAATGGACTTTTCGCCGAATGGACTTTTCGCTCTGGGAAGGTAGTTTTGGGCATTGGGGGCGGGGGTTCAGTTTTCTATCTTTCGCTTTCTATCCTTTTAGAGAATAGGTTTCTTTTTTCTCTTCTAATTTTCTCATTTAATGCATGAAGAGACTGGCGAAAACGGCCCATCAGATTCAACCAATAGTTCATCAAGTTAGCGTGCTCTTTGGCTTCTAGTTCGTTCTTTTTTTTCTGTCTTTATTTCTTTCTTGTTCTTTTCTTCTTGTTTTCCTTTCCACTCTCCGTCTTCCCTTCTTTCTTTCTGTCTCTTTTCTCTGTCTGTCTGTTTGTCTGTCTGTCTGTCTTTCTTTCCTTTTTTTCTTTCTTTCTTTCTTTTTCTTCCTTTCTTCAAAAGAGTTTTTCATGCTTGTTTCTGACATAGCATGTTTGATGTATACTCTTCCAAATAAAACAGAAATAAAAGCAAATATTTCTTGTTGATTAAACATAGTTCTTGTTTCTAGAAAGCGTAGAAAATGACCAGCAATGTATTTTTTTAAGTTTAGAACGTCTCCCAATCTTCCACTGAGTGACATACCTTGAAGAAACAATGTATGATCAACCAGAGAGAAGGCGAAGATGATTCAATGTATTTGTCAGCAAAAATGGTTATTTCCTATGAGAATATAATCTTCGTGTCAACGGTTTATCAACTTACATGTCTATGGTAGAAACTCAAGCCCCTCTTTTTTATATATTGTCAAATGTTATTTGCTCAATTTTCACTATTTTTTTGACGATGTTACAATTGTTACAATTAAAAAAGGAGCCTTTTACGTAGGTTAGTTTCTCTTTCAAACAAAACTGTGATATCATATCCATACCCATATCGAAATTTGCTTATTACCATTTTTGTGATCAAAATTGTATGGTTTACAAATTCACAAATGGGCATTTTACATCATTCGGTTTATATCCAAAAAGTACATCTGTCTTCTGTAAGGTCTTATTTGTTTGTTTAAATATGTATCCACTACAGTCCTTCCATACTTTTTTTTTTACCTTTTGGCACCTAAAGAAAAAATGTTCAATGTATTCATTTTCATTACAGAAAGAGCACTTGATGGAATTCTTAATCCCCATTTTGAATAGCAGAATATTGGTTGGATACATATTATGAAGAAGCTTCCAATGTAGTAGTCTCAGTCTTTCTTCTTTAGTGCATTTATTTGCAATTAACCAATTATGCTCTGTTAGAACTAGTCCGTATTTTTGTTGCCAAAACTTTTGACCACATGGCTCTAGTATCAACTTCGATAAACTGAGTCGAATAATTATAGGGTTATTTTCTTTTGCATTTTTCTTCAATTTTGATGTCATTGTGTCTTTTCTTAAAAAACTTTGTTTGCCATCTTAGCTAAGGAGGATTTTACACCTACTATATGTTCTTTTTCCTCTAATTCATTTTCAATATCTTTCCACATGCCTTCACAGAAGATGGAATTGAAATAGCATCTGAATCATCAACCAACTCTCTCTCGGAACTAGAACTTTCTTCTCTTTTTCTTTTCGTTGCAGGTGAACTCTATTTGGAACTATTCTGAATCACTGTCCTGCTCAAGGGAGCCAGCGTGCGAGCGCCGTTTTTCGCCATTGACAGCCAGCTCTTGGGTGTGGTTTCCATCTTTCCCGCTCTTGCCTTTTCCTTTGTTACTTTCTGCCTTGAGGGCAGCATCAAGTTTCTCTTCAAACCGAGAAAGCATGGTAGTCACCTTGTTAAATCTTCTTTCCCAGTTGTGCTCCGATTTATCCATCCTGCTTTGATTACTATCTTCCTCTTCAGATGACTGATTTTTCAGGTTTTTCATCCCTCTCATGGGGACTTCTCTCTCTCTCTCTCTCTCTCTCTCTCTCTCTCTCCTGATCAGTGGTAGTGGGGAAAATTTCCATGCAAAACCTCAGTTGCTTTCCCCATAAATTTGACAGAAAAAGAAATAGCACCAGACTAAATCTAACAAAGTCTCAGTGATATATCACAGTTTAAAAAAAACACGACTACAAGAGTGTAGCTTGCAGAATAATGTCTTACATAGTAAAGCAATACCAACACAAGCAAAGCGTCAATAACAAATTCGTCCTCAAGAAAAAAAAAGCAAGACGTACAGACTTACCTGATGTCCTCGTCGCACATAAACACATCACATTCACATAGTCATACAACCTAACACAAGTATATTACAAATCTTTGAGACTTCCCTCGCCTCAAAATTAGTCTGTCAGCATCCCTGTGTTGCCTGGCTCACCATCAGCGTCCAACTGACCTGGCTTAGCAGTGCGCACAAACGCTCGTGTCACATCATGTTACTTCGCCTGACTAACGCAACAGAGAAGGATATTTGCCTTTTCTTTAATGATTCAAGATTGGTGAGGCTCACGTATCTCTCTGATCATTGCTCTGTGGAGAAACAAAAATAGTTGCTGAAAATGTTCAAGGACTGTTCTGGTTTGAGCAAAGGACTGCAACTGTATGAAAGTTCTCATGTCAAAGAAATCATTTTGTGAGAAACTCTCTGTTGAAATTAGTCTGTGGTCGTGGAACATAAATTTGCATTCTTTATTCTTAGGTACACATTTCCGTACAATAAAGGCTTCAATTGCTAAGTTGACTAGAGGTTGCTGACATTGGTTTTATATTGTATGCAAACAGGCCTGTAGGCCTAACAATGTATCTCTCAACCGAGTGCCAGTGGATAGTATTGTGCAGGCTGTGTTCCGTCTCTACAGAAAAGATTGTTCAAATTTCAATTAAGAACCAGTCTTAAGTCTGCCGTAACCTGTCGATCTCTGTGAAGAAGATAATAGATGACAAGTTTCAGCCAAGAGAAAATCTAGAATTTGTCGTTGGTTCGCGATATAGACACGCGAACCAAAGCTTTGTCCTGTGAAGACTGATCTTTGGATACCCTCCAGAGCAAACGTCTTGTCTGCCGCTCATGAAGGTCGGACCCCTGCCTGTACACAGACTTCACCTGTGTGTGTAACACTGAGTGCACTTTAAACTTGACAGCCAGGAACTGTCAACTGCAAAGCGTGTCCGGCGGACAGCCAACATGTGATTAGCAGGCAGACAGAAAGCCCATCAGATTAACAGAAAGTGACAAATGCCTTCCATATGCGCAGTAAAAAAGTAACTAGCTAACAGCGAAAATACTTATCCTCCTACTGCTTGATCTAGGTCTGAGCAAAGGCAAAAATAAGGTGCTGACCTCTTTCCTGTACACTGAACCCCCTGTCAGTAGTAGTATTATAGGTAGGAATCACGCCCTATGGAGATGGGAATGGATTGTATGTCGTCATAGAAAGTGACATTAGCAGAAGTGACATCACCCGGAAATGACGTGATAGGGGAAGTGAAATCATCCAGAAACGAATCATCGCGGAAGTGTCAAAGGAGTGACATCATATGAACTAACCTCACAGGAAGTGACATCACTCGGAAATGACGTCATCTTACAGGAAATGACTCGTTCCGGAAGCGTCATCCCTTCTCATCCAGCATGTCGTGATCTTAAAGCAGAAATCGCGCGTGAAACGGCCCCGACCTTTCTTTTTTTTTACTATGCAGTTTGAGTATCGTTTTGTAAGGGGCAGTCTCCCCCGAGTCACCCAATCTGTCGAGCGTGAGGGGAAAGAGGGTGGCTTACAAAATCAATCAAGGGTATAAGTAAAAGCAACTCGAGCGTGGCTTGGATGGGAAGGGTTACTGAGTAGGTCACACCAGGGATAGTCCATTTGGTGCTGGGGAAAGGGTCTTGTTTGTTTTTTTTTTCATCCCCCTCAAGATGGATGTTTGCTGGACACACCCTTTTACTTGTGTCATAGTGGGTCCTACTGGCCCTGGGGAAACTCATTTTGTAAAACGTTTTGTTGTAACAGCCTTAATTTTTTTTTTACTTTACAATTTGTTTTTTTTTTGAGTGGATAGGACATAGACAAAGCCACCAGGGGATTCAAACATACATGCATATCAAGTGACATTGAGACAGACTAGTCCCTCAACATGTACATCAAGTCCAAAAGTTACACTTCTACTAAAGATTGATATAACTGCCATTTTTCAAGCAGTTTTTGAATAGACTTTACGCTTTTCACAACTTGCTGTTCAAAATTATATTTTGTCTTTAAATAATGTAGAAAGCTTATTACAGTTGGAAGTTTTTTTTTCTCATGTTTGCATTTATAAATTAAATATTTCGCTAGAAGTAATATGAAGTCAAAGGTTTCATCACCTCTGAAATTATTGGAATGCCAAAATAATACCAATTCATCAGACAAATTTAATGAAACGACATGCTGACATTTTTCTTTTATTGTTGCTTGAAGTTGTTGCCAAAATGTGCTATATGTTCACAAAACCAAAACAGATGCTCAATCTTTTGCCTTTTTCTTATATTACAAAATGTACAATGATCATTCAGTTCAATTCTCATGTTTGACAACACAATATTTGTGCCCAATATATGGTATCGAATTTTTATCTGAAACCATTTTTTATTTCTTTTATTTTGTTGTACCTTTTTAAAAATGACATCCCATTCCAATTCCTGTTCAAGTTTTTTTTATTCCTCTGCAAAAGCAGGGTTTATGTTGTCACAGAGAAAGGCATCATAATAAACATGTGCCTCTCTGCTGACCAAGCAGATAAGTTGCCACAATTTAGACCTAGCTTCATTCTTAAAAAGACTGTTTAATCAGCTCACTCTTGTTCTTTGCCATTGTTACTGCAGTTTTCCGAATATACGCGTTTACTTCCCTTAATAATTCAGTACACAAAATAAAGTCAATGCAAGATCCATATTTGTCATTGAACTCTATCTATGCCGAAAGCGTGCAATCTTCTTTCACAATATATCCAATTGTGTATATACTTTTGTCGAGCAGACTTTGATCAAGGCTTGTTTTTGTTGTTGTTGTTTATCGTGATATTTTCATTGTAAAATATATTTTTGGAAGCCATTCCTTTGGAAATGCAAGTATAATCCTGCGGCCAAATTCTTTGCATGCCTCAAATACATCAGCCCCAAAATTTTGTTTTGGAACAATTGGCCTAGAGGACGACTGCAACCAATATTTTTCAGATAATCTATTCTTGGACAACTTGCCAAAGTAATACCTTTCCACTTGCGAGATGATATTCTTATTTTTCTAACCCATGCAAGTTTTAATGCAAATGTATATATTTTTTTTATTCTCGGCACACCAAGTCCTCCATTCATTATGTTTTCAACCATAGTGTTTCTACTTATGCGATCCCGTTTTCTATTCCAAACAAATTGAAAGACTGAGTTTTGAATAGCATTAATTACATCATTGGGAGGATTTGGAAGTAGAATCTAGAGATGACTTAGTTTGGACAAGACTAAAGACTTTAAAACAGGCATCCTGCCAAGTGGAGTAATCTGTCTCTTTAACCGTACCTTATATAACATTTGTTTAAACCAGCCTCTATGTTTATTTCTGAACAGTCAGCAAGATCACTGGTAAATAAGAAACCCAGAATTTTAAAGTACTGTGGATTCCACTGAATACATAAATGTTGCATGTAGCAAATCGTCGAGTTTTTTCTACTGCTGAGCCATAAAGCACATGTTTTCTTTTCTGTGTTTAATATCAAATTTGATTTTCTCCCAAACCTATCAATTGTTATCAGAGTTTCCTAAAAAGACACTTTGTCACCTTCAAGCATAATTTCTGCATCGTCCACATATTGTAAAAGTTTGTGTTCTATATCATTTATTTGGATCCCTTTTTAGTTCTATTATCTCTCAACATAATGGCAAGGATTTCCTCACACAAAAGGAATATGTAGGGTGAAACTGGGTCACCCTGCCTGCACCCATGACCTACAGGAAACCAACTAGATGCCTAGCCATTCACAAGACAGTTGACTTAATATTATTATAAAAAGTAGTTATCCATTTACGTATATCTGGTCCAAAACCATGCTACAAGTACTTTATTCATGAATCCCCATTGAAGGTTTTCTCGAAATTTAAACATAAAAGCAAACTAGGCAGTTGCAGTGTTTGTAAGTAGTTAATTAATTATAGATTAACCTAATGTTATCTCCGATATATCTTTTGGTCATAAATCCTGTTTTGTCTTCATTGATCAAACTTGGAAGAACCAGTTTTAGTCTATTCGCAACACACGCTGACTCTATCTTATAAACAACATTTAAAAGAGTAATTAGTCTACAGTTTTTAATGGCATCTCGAGATTTATCACCTTGAGCAAGACAAACTATAATTCCTTCCTTTTGTGTGGTGGACAACTCGCCTAGTTTAAAATCTTCATTTAAGGATCGGACAACGATTATTCGAGGTGATGGCCATAGCAATTTGAAGAACTTAACAGTAAATCCATCTGATCCATGGCTTGTAATGTTTTTCATCTGTTGAAGTGCATAGCCAACCTCATCTTTAGAAGTTTCTCCTTCTAATTGTACCTTTTCTAATGTTAACTTGGTCATATTTTTTGTTTAAGAAGTTTCTTTTTTCAAGTGAGCAGAAATATTGACTGGCCTGTTCCCCTTCTGCTATCCAACGTGCTCGTGATCAAAGCATGACCGCTTGCATTTTAGCCTCCATAAGTCTGACTAGTTCCTCTTTGTCCTGCTCTAAATCATGTCTTTCTTCATCAGTCAACTGTTCCTTTGTCTCTACGTTTTTCCATATTCACTTGAATGCGTGTCTGCTTTTCATTACTTCTGCGTTTCTTTTCCGTTGCAAATGCTGTAGTTGGACTTACTATTTTCATTAATGAAACATCTAAAAAGAGTTTATCTGTAATAGTAAACTGAATTTCTGAACGCTCAATAAATGGCAGTTGTTTCCTTAAATAGGGCTGTACTGCATACTTTTCTATTACAGCTTTAATTTCCTCGTTAATTTCACCAATGTTCTGTTTGCCCTGCAACAACGAACAATTAAATTCCAGAAGTATCGTTTAGTTTCTTTAGCAATGTTAAAGTCAGAGTAATCATTGAATGGTCTGTCTTGTATCCTTGCTTAATATCTGCATCCATGACAAAGGGGGACTCATGATCTCAAACTAGAAAAAAATCAAGTCTACTTTGCTGCAGAGGTGAGGATCTGTATCATGTATATCTTTTTGATTATGGATTCAACTTTCTCCATATATCTGTAAGATCTTGATTAAGCATCATGTCTTTAACTTGCTGTTGTACATTAGCATTGTTATAATGCTTGTAGTTAAATAATCCATTGGAAAAACTTGTACAAGGTTCCAGTCCCCTCCAGTTAAAACATTTTCAACACCTATGTCCTTAATATTACCTTCTAACTCAAAAAAAAAAAAAAAAATCCGGATTATCCTGATTTGGTCCATACAGGTTAATGATCAACATTATCTTATCCAAAATGAAAAACACGGCGAAAATGTAGTTTCCACCTGTATCTTTGTAAACCTTCTTTCCAAAAAATTAAGATTATTGTTAAAGAGAATCGCAACACCTCTTGAATTGACAAATACTAAGCAAAATATGCTTTATAACCCCATTCTGCTCTGATACACATTTCAGGTTTGGGGTCAAAATGGGTATCCTGTAAAAGATACACTGAAACGCCATTTCTCCTCGATAGTGAAACACAACCCTCCTCTTTTGTTTTTGATCTGCTAGGCCTCAGCAGTTCATTGAACAAAACCTTACATGTTCCTCACGTTACATCTTTATAAGTGGAGGCAGAAACACACAAATATAGGCAGAAACACCCATCCCTAGCAATCGACACAATATCCAACTGAAATACAGGCAGCTAAATACAGACAAAATCACCAGTCCCCTAAGTGACAACAAAAGCTCACCATCTCTCTCACAAAGGGAAACACAGCACCTCATTCAAAAAAGGATTTCCTCCAGTTGAACATAACAAAGACCAAATGTACAAAGAAAAACAAGCATGACGTAAGACAATGCAAAAAATAGTAAAGTCTGGAAATCAAGGATATAATAACAATACATTGTTTAATTTTGGGAGCGGTGCACTTATGTGGCACCTTGGACATCACACTTTTAAATGCTTCTTGGATATATCTAATATTCCCCGAAACATTTGTTTCACAATATGCGTTATCTGCGACGTGTCTCTAGGATTTTTGAATACGACCATGTAGTGGGCGTTCAAACTGATCATTCTGAATTCCTTCTGTTTCGAAAAATAAATTTTGGATAATGTACATTACGCTCACATGATGATGATGATTAACTTTCATAAACAACTTCGTAACGCGACCGCCTGTTTCATTCATTAAATCATCAATGATCATGAAATGTCTACAGTCTCCTTTTCTCGCGTCTATACCTGGTTAGCCTACCGTAAACGTCACCAGTGTCAGATCGATATATGAAGGTTGCCATTCACCAAAACACTACATTATTTCTTAAGGTATTGGTACCATCATTTCTGATTTAAACAAAGTTTTATTCCCCTGTCCATTGATTTTATGAACCGATGAGATGTTTTAACTGAAATCCAAATTCCTTTATATGAATGTATGTCATATGTGAGAAAATGGGTAATGTGACAAAATTATTGTTTATTTGCTGTGAATGTGTGCGACCACAAATTAATTTCTCAAATTGAGATAATAAAGTTTACTTGACTTGACTTGACTTGATACACCTTTTTAAAATGTTTACAAAATGAGTTTTCCCAGGGCCAGTAGGACCCACTATGACGCAAGTAAAAGGGTGTGTCCAGCAAACATCCATCTTGAGGGGGATGGAATAAAAACAAACATGACCCTTTCCCCGACACCAAATGGACTGTCCCTAGTGTGAACTACTCAGTAACCCTTCTCATCTGAGCCACGCTCGAGTTGCTTTTACTCACGCTCGACGGATTGGGTGACTCGGGGGTGATTGCCCCTTACAAAACGATACTCAAACTGCGTAGTAAAAAAAAAAAAAGAAAAATGTTAAGGCCATTTCACGCGCCATTTCGCTTTAAGATCACAACACTCTGCACGAGATTGTACTTCCTGGGTGATGACGTTCCCGGGATGAGGTCATTTCCTGTAAGATGACGCCATTTCCGAGTGGTGTCACTTCCTGTGAGGTTAGATCATATGATGTCACTCCTTTGACACTTCTGGGATGATGTCAATTCCCCTATCACCTCGTTTTTGGGTGATGTAACTTCCCGTATGAGGTTATTTTCGCTGATGTCACTTCCGATGACGTCATACATTCCTTACATTCCATCCTCACCCCCATAGTGCCTGATGCCTACCTATGATACTACTCCTGTCCCTTTCCAGCAACACCCTTTTCACTGCTAAAGTGCTATGTCCCAGCCCTACACACCACCTGCACCACTGTTAAAATACTATGTCCCAGCCCCACACTGTCTGCACCACTGTTAAAAGTACTATGTACCAGCCCCACACACTGCCTGCACCACTGTTAAAGTGCAATGTCCCAGCCCCACACACTGCCTGCACCCTGTTAAAGTGCTATGTCCCAGCCCCACACACTGCCTGCACCACTGTTAAAGTGCTATGTCCCAGCCCTACACACCACCTGCACCACTGTTAAGTACTATGTCCCAGCCCCACACACTGCCCTGCACCACTGTTAAAGTACAATGTCCCAGCCCCACACACTGTCTGCACCACTGTTAAAGTGCTATGTCCCAGCCCTACCAACTGCCTGCACCACTGTTAAAGTACTATGCCCCAGCCCTACCAACTGCCTGCACCACTGTTAAAGTCCTATGTCCTAGTCCTACCCACTGCCTGCACCACTGTTAAAGTGCTATGCCCCAGTCCTACCCACTGTCTGCACCACTGTTAAAGTACTATGTCCTAGGCCTACCCATCATCTGCACCACTGTTAAAGTGCTAAGTCATAGTCCTATCCATCATCTGCACCACTGTCAAAGTTCTATGACCTGGTCCTACCTATCATCTGCACCACTGTTAAAGTACTATGTCCTAGTCCTACCCACCACCTGAACCACTGTTAAAGTACTATGTCCTAGTCCTACCTATCATCTGCACCACTGTTAAAGTGCTATGTCCCAGCCCTACCAACTGCCTGCACCACTGTTAAAGTACTATGCCCCAGCCCTACCAACTGCCTGCACCACTGTTAAAGTCCTATGTCCTAGTCCTACCCACTACCTGCACCACTGTTAAAGTGCTATGTCCTAGTCCTACCCACCACCTGCACCACTGTTAAAGTGCTATGTCCTAGTCCTACCCACTGCCTGAACCACTGTTAAAGTGCTATGTCCTAGTCCTACCCACCACCTGAACCACTGTTAAAGTACTATGTCCCAGCCCTACCCACTGCCTGCACCACTGTTAAAGTACTATGTCCCAGCCCTACCAACCTCCTGCACCACTGTTAAAGTACTATGTCCCAGTGCTACCCACTGCCTGCACCACTGTTAAAGTACTATGTCCCAGTCCTACCCACTACCTGCACCACTGTTAAAGTGCTATGTCCTAGTCCTACCTATCATCTGCACCACTGTTAAAGTGCTATGTCTTAGTCCTACCCACCGCCTGCACCACTGTTAAAGTACTATGTCCCAGTGCTGCCCACCGCCTGTACCACTGTTAAATTACTATGTCCCGGTGCTACCCACTGCCTGCACCACTGTTAAAGTACTATGTCCCAGTCCTACCCACTACCTGCACCACTGTTAAAGTGCTATTTCCCAGCCCTACCCACTACCTGTACCACTGTTAAAGTGCTATGTCCTTGTCCTACCCACCGCCTGCACAAACAGAACGTGTTCAGCTTGGAGTTATATCACTGGAGCAAAAAATAGCGTAATGTTGGCCCAGTCTTATAGGGCCGGAATAGCTCAGTGGTAGAGCGCCGGACTCGTAATCTTGGTGTTGCGGGATCGAATCTCCGCCGGGCCGTTACGGTACAGGGCGATTTTTCCCTCGGAGTTAACATTGGTTCTGACTCCATTTCTCATACAGTCCGTCGAATGAGACTATAAACCGAGGTTCCGTGTGTGAAACGCACGCATAACATCTTGCACACACGTAAAATCCCATCACCAACTTTCGGAAGAGAATGCCAGTTTGGCCGTTGGTATCGATGGCACGTTACACATAGCATGCACCTTCCCCGAAGTTGGAGTATGGCTGCCTTAATGGCGGGAT
>JADBJO010016156.1:10000-17500 GCA_016801955.1 Conus betulinus | reverse complement strand
TAATTGTTTCAAAAAACAAACTTAAAGAATTTGGCGCCAAATCCATCTGTACCTGAGCTTTTTCCTCATGTCTTTCAAGGCTAGGCCTGCTTCATCTTATGTGACTTTTTCTCCCAGTAATTCTTGTTTTCGTTTCGTGATAATTTGGGAGTTGTTTTTACAAGATCTTCAATATTATGGTCTTGAGTTTCTTTTTTTATATAGTTTTTCATAAAAGATTTTAACTTCATTCAGTATATCGTTTTGTTTGGTTATTATTTTATCATTCTTGGTTATTAGTTTTGCGATATGTTTACTAATGTAATTCCGTTTCTCAAGGTTACAGAAATATCAGATTATTTTTATCATCTGTGGCCCATCTTGCCTTGGATCCGTTTTGTTTTTTAAACGCATCTATTATTTGCAGGTAATACCCCCAATTAATGGGACTTGTCCATTATTTCGCAGAATTGTTATAGTTATTTTCTTATTCTTTAGGGAGGTATCGCCTTGAATCCGAGAACTTTGGTGTCCGTAGATTTATCGTATCATTTGACTGGTCTTTCTTTATGCGACACTCAGACTCGACTTGCAGAGTGTCACTCGTGATTAGTACCTTACTTCGCGCCATAGTTATGCATGATTGTATATGTAGTGACAGTTATACCTCTCATTCCACTTTTAACTTTAGATACTATCTATGAACATTATCACCAGAACTTTGAAAAGTTATAACCCTTTCCCACATTTTTATTCACACCCGGTAGCAGGATCACTATGAGACATGATCTATGACCAAATACAGATCAAAGAATACAAAAGCATCTGCGAATAACACGAGAACTACCAATTGACCAATCCATGTACAGGACAGTGATCAGAAATAGCTGCTTGTGTAATCTAAGGTACATTGGCCTGACTTTATGTGATGGTCATTCAGCTGGTCTAAATGGGCACGCATCAGTTCCACAGTTAGTGTCAGAGCACTCAGGTACTATTATCTAGCCTATGAGTGTTGGACTCAGGCGTCAACACTCACACCCTCCCACCCACAGACGGTTGATTATCCTAGACTATCCATGTTTTGAATCAATAGATGTGCAAATGTGTAAGACCTTTTGATCAGTCAGCTGATTCGAATCGACATAAACACAGTTCTGAGTAAGTGATGCTTACATGTAATAGATACTGTATGATTTTGTAGTGGCGTCAAAACACGGGCTTACACTTGTACTAGGGTCGCGATACATGACTCAGCGAAGAAGACTTGTGTTTTTTGTTATATCTTATACACAAATGCTAATGCAATACCGCCCTTATCAGTATGGCCTGGTCCCCTTGTTATTCACTGTCATTCGCAGTTCACCTTTTTTTCGTCACCTGACCAACTACTTCATAGTATGAGTTGATGACAGGTTAACACAGTAGACTATAGACCCCTTCTTGCCCCCCAGTCCCCTTGGCATGCCGTAACGCTGAGGAAATCAAAAATGTCTCACTCGTCCCCCTATTCGAGACAGGCTTTGTAACGACTTTCTTGACACTGTGCATACACTATGGATCTTCCTCTTGTGTAGGTGCATAACGTAGGGGAGGCTTGCCATGCCAACTCACACATAGTAGACCCGTTTGTTTGGTGAGAAGCTGAGCCAGCTGCAAGAAAGGAAGACTGTACTTTTATGCTAAGCCAAAGAAGGATCTGCACACCCCGTAGGCATCTTACTTTTAGATTTTAAGCAACAAAGCTAAACATAATCATTGTTTATCTCAACTACACATAGTACACCGCACAATCACGCAATTCTTTACATTGAGCAGACTGAGAGTTGTCAGAATATTCAGCATGAACTGTATGGCAGGCTGTCGCACGATATTCATTTGACACGATTTCATCTACTGGAATCTGCCGACAGCATTTCCTGCGCATTCGCCTAACACTACTTAGTATACCCACAGAACCCTAGCGAATAAATTCGACAGTTTCGATTTGTTATTCCCTGTCACCAGATCAAATTCATCAGCAGGCTCGCATTGACAGATGGAGCTATTGTCATTGCCGAAGTTCATCAGCA
Source organism: Conus betulinus (assembly GCA_016801955.1). Lineage (NCBI taxonomy): Eukaryota > Metazoa > Mollusca > Gastropoda > Neogastropoda > Conidae > Conus > Conus betulinus. The sequence goes on along the minus strand of JADBJO010016156.1, from coordinate 15,449 downwards.
GTTGACATGACAGGCCGATTAACCTGAACTCAGATATAGTAATGAGCTACTGATTTCTGTAACCGTTGTGCTAAGAGATGCACACCGTATCCTTCATTGTATGCTTTTTTTCCGCTACTTTATTTACATGAGCACATGGATAGTACATGACACATAAGAAGGATATTAGATTTGTTGTTAGTTGTCTTTTTGTTTTTGTTGTGCTGTTCTATGTTGTCCGCCCGCCAGTGAAATTGCTTCAGTATTGCACAGGCAGTAATGCAGTATGTATCTGGCAACATATCTCTGTATACTAAGATCGATGATAGAATTAATAATTGCTCAGTTCGATAGGTTGACGCGTCAGTCTTCTTTGTTATATTTGTACGCAAAAAAAGATAGACATAGCATCATAGTCGAATTGAGTGGGTACTTTCCTTCAGTAGGACTAGCTACTTTGTAACTGTATCACCCCCCGAACTATGATGCCACTCACATGTTTTTGTTAAGTATTTTTATGTCAAAATTTGAGTATGTATTTACTTTTGTTTGTTGCTATGTTGATTGTTAGTGAATGGTCCTCTGTGGTCACCAACGTCGCGTTAACACATCGTGAGAATGAATATAATTATTTATACATAACGTCGTGGACATTATTAGGTGGTTATCTACTGATTGTCCTTGTAACGTTTCTAGTGGAAAGCATAGGAAGGATGTTTTCGTTATGTACAATAATGTAACTAACACCTGCCCACCTGACGACCCCCACCCACCCACCACCCCACCCCACCCCCCCCCCACAAACCGCCCCCCCACCCCGCCCCCCAAGCCCCCCCCCACATTCTCACTTTGTTAGGATTTTTGGACATATGTTTGTGTGAGAGGCAAGCAAGGAAAATCAAAACAAAACAAAAAAACAAAAAACAAACAACAAACAAACAAAACCAAAACTGTTTAACATTTTAGTATATGTAAACACATAATTGGCATTTTGAATTAATCAGTATCATTATATGTTCTTCCTGTCTGTGTGACTTGTGATTGTGGTGATGGAGTATGAAATGTGTTTTTAGAAACAAAACAAAACTGATTTGCATTTTTTTAAACTAAGATTTTGGAATGCGATTTTTGGATCTTTATGATGGTTCATGAAGGTTAGTTCTAAGCATTGATTGAAAACTCTTGTGTGATGAAAAAATGGTGATTGGTGGCTAAAGTTGTATATTAAAAAGATATGTATGTGTTTTTTAAACGAAAAAAAGATTCTTGGTGAAGCTTTTTTTTATCTTTTTTTTTCCCACCACCCGGGATTGGGGGTGTCATGTGATGTAGCCTCACGTGGCGACATGAGACGTCCGTCGCGTACGCCCTTATTTGATATAAAGCATTTTCTAGGTAGGGGAAAGGAAAGGGTAAAATAAGGGACAATTTACGTGACCTGACCAGTCTATGGACGTAGGTGTAGGGTGATTATTGGCATTTCCGTCCATTGAAACAGTCAAAAAGGTGTCTGAAAAGATGTTTTTTTTTGCTGTCTGCTCAGCCATCGGGATTTGCCATTTTCACTTTGTAGTTCACTCCAGAAAGTTTCCAGTGACATCAAAAGGACCCCACACTTTCCACAGTGTGTGAACATGTTACACGATGACACGAAGTTTGTTGTGTTCGTCTGTCAGTAGGACAAGTACCTTGTCACCTACACTGAATGAACGTGCCTTTGCTTTCCTGTCAGCAAAGTCCTATACAAGTCAGTTGCCATGTCAGCTGACTGTTGGGGCAAGTTCACATGCGTCTTTTTATCCGGTTATGCAGGTCATGGACGTATTGATAAATGTGTCTGTTGTCAGGAGTTATGTCTGTCTTGTTCGTTCAATGTGTTACTAACTGATCCAAAGGAGAGTGTCTGAAAAAAAGCAGTTCAAATGGTGAAACACCCCAAAGTTTCGTTCGGCAGTTCCCTGTATGCAAATAGCAATGCAGGTATGGAACGATCCCATTCTTGGGGTTCCTGCCTTGTGACTTTTCTCAGCATGGACGTTAACGTTCCATTGAATCTTTCAACCATTCCATTGGACTGGGGATGGTATGGCGTGGTTGAAACAGAAGAGACTAACAACAGTCTGTATTTTCCTTCATGAGTTCTGAAATGAAATGTATCCCACAATCCGACAAAATTTCCTTGGGAAGTCCTACTCTGGAAAAAAAAAAAAAAAACAGAGAGTAGTGCATCAGCGACAGATACTGTATCAATTTTCTTTAGAGGAATTGCCTCGGGAAATCTTGTCGTTGTATCCACCAAAGTGAGGATATACCGATTCCCTGAGGAAGACGGTGGGAAAGGGCTGACAAGGTCAATGGCCACCTTCCGAGACGGAACAGAAATTAGGGGCATTTTGGAAAAAGGTGCACATGGGACGCGATCTTTTTGAGTTTTTTTTTGGCAAATGTCACGAGAGCAACAATACAGTGTAACTTCTTTTCTGACCCCTGGCCCCAAGGGAAAAAATGAACTCTTTTTAATGTTCTTTTGATACCACAATGACCTGCAAACAATGCATCATGGGCCCTATGTTTTACTGGTTCCCTCAGTGGTTTGGGAACCACAATCTGTTGTCTTGTCTAGGCACATGCCTGTAGAGGATTCAGAGTCCAGTACGTATGTTGGCTTGTCCGTTGGTATGTCAGAGCGGTCTACTTTGTGGTAGACATATAGTCGTTAGTGTCTCGTCGCTTCTCTGCATAGTCTTCAAAATGTCTGGCGTAACTTTTAGTTCATCCAGTTTTGAAACCTTGAGCGATTTTGTTGGTTTCCCTGCTCTACAACTTTTGATTTTGTACTGATGAGACAAGGAATAAAAGATCCTCCAGCACCACCATATACTGTCGCGACACCTGGTAGATTTCCCTAAATCAAATCGCAAACTGGATTATCAATAACACAGGCGGTAAGCGACCCGGAGTAGTATGGTGTATCGACGGAAATTTTTGCAAGTGGAAAAGTTTCAATTTTTCCACCAAACGATCTGCATCTCTGAACACTGTCAAGATACTGGTCTGGTAGAACAAAAGTTTTCTTTACACAAGCCATCTGTGTTGCAACCTGTATCGTGCAAAACAGAACCTTGTAAACCCATCACTGGCACAATCCTCCAAAAGAAGACCATCAATGGACTGATCTGCTGCCAAAAACAAGAACTTCTTCACATGTAGTGGAAACAATCCAGTCTTTGTTCCACTTCCTTTGAAAGGACCGTCCCATTTAAATAGAATTTGCACTCACAAATGGCAAACGCATGGTTTGGTTGGCGGACAACTGCTTACTGCCAATCTGTGAACCTCAACCTTATCCACGAACTGAACCAAAGGGTCTGCGCAGATGTTGTTCACCACGCCCTCGGAAAGGAAAAGTCTTTCCGGTGGTGAGTATTGGTACTGACTGAAATCACCAGAACCGACATGGCCCTGACCACGGACAGGTTGTTGTCTGTTGCCATAAGACGTGTAACCATGAGGACCTTGGAATGAAGCGCAATTTCCTCCTCTATAGTTTCCTTGTCCAAAATGTATTCGAAATGCCGCGTGAGACTCGAAAAGGGACGAATCCCCCTTGCGGGCAACACCTGTATCTGGATGAGCAATACAGTACTGATCCGCCATCTGACACATTTCGTCAACGTTATTGAACTGCCTTTCTTTGAGAAAAGTGGTCAAATCTTTGCTGACGCTCTGAAAAAAGTTTCTCTCGAAGTAGCAAATCTCGCAGTGATTCAAAAGTCTTCTTCATCTTTTTTCACTCTATCCATCTGTCTAAGCAGTGACTCATTCTTAAAAAAAAACAAAAAAAAAAAAACAAAAAAAAAAACCGGAAATGATTCTCCCTTGTCAGGACGAAACTGATCGGAAACGCTCACGAAAATGGTCATCTGAACACTGAAACTTCTTTAAGAGTTCTTCTTTTAATTGGTCCCAAGTCAACCCTTCTTTTGCCGCGAGTGTGTGGTATAGTGCCAACGTGCTTTCCTTAAACAACGACGCGATAAACAATGTCCATTTCTTCTTCGGCCAAGCATAAGATGTAGCATGGTTCCCTGATCGGAAAAAAAAACAAAACTGTCAATGTCGTCGGTTGTTTTTTTTTTTTTTTTTTTTTTTTTTTTTTTTTTTTTTTGAACGGCGGGAACTTTGGAATATATAGTGACTTCAGATGAAATTTACTCGCGGAACCGACTGGAGGTGGAGGATGTTCTCTCGATGCCTGCTTTTGTTGTTTGTTTGTTTTTGTTTGTTTTTAATTTCCGCATCAGTCTCTAATTCAAGTTGTCTCAGTTTAGATTGCCATTCCTTCTCCTTATCCTTGGCTCTATCTCTAGTTTTTTTGATTTTGTTCCTTCTCTTTCTGTAGTTTTTCTTTCTTCAAACTCTATTTTTTTTTAGATTTTCTTGTCGTTATTTATCTTTTTTTTGTCGTTCTGTATCCTTTTCTTCTAGTTGTTTCTGTTCTCTCTCTCTCTCTCTCTCTCTCTCTCTCTCTCTCTCTCTCTCTCTCTCTCTCTCTCTCTCTCTCTCTCTCTCTCTCTGCCTGTCTGCCCTGTCCATATATTGTTGGACAAAGTTTGCTGATTTATCACCTTCAAAGCCTAAACGCTCGGCCTGTCGTACATATTCATCAAAATTTTCCATCATGAATAGTTACCACAAAAAAACAAGAAAAAATGACTAAGTATGACTAAAACAAGACGATATGTCATGTTATATACGTTAAAAAAATCCTTTGCTACAGTATGTACAAAGAAAGAATTTAAATACCATTATAAACAGGAAAGTAATAAAGGCTTACAAAAGAAAAGCACTGATAAGAATTGACAATGTGACTTTCCAAAAGAGATTTTCACAAATATTCTTTCCTAAAGGAGAATAAGACAGCTAAAAAATCCACAATTAATAGCTCTTTTTTTCCCAATGAAAAGGAAACAGACAAAACAAAGTGTGTCCCCCCCCCCCCCCCCCCCCTGGAAATAAATTCTTTATTATGTTTATGTTCTTAACCGTTCTTATTGTAGTTGTTACTTTCTTACTTGGTTTCTTGGTAAAACAAAATAAATGAGTTCACAAAGCAAATGAATCGCCCTAAACAATGAGTGAATGTAAAAGTCACAAAACAAATGAATCAACGAACAATTAAAAAGAGGGGGGAGGGGGGGGGGGGGGGCGTACCGTACACTAACGGAAATCCTACCTAAAAGATGACAATAATGAAAAGAAGCTAGATAGGGGTCTATTGAAGAGAAGGTTTGGAATTTTTTTTTTTTTTTTTTTTCTGTAAAGGGGGTGAAAAGGAAATGAAAGAATAGACAGGTCTGGTAGAGATAGGGGAAATAGAAAAAGCGAAAGAGACCCTCAGACAGCACTCTAATGGCAACTGTCTCCCGTAAAGCTGGGGACGGGGAAGTATTCGAATAATAACAAACAC
>JADBJO010016156.1:0-5000 GCA_016801955.1 Conus betulinus | reverse complement strand
CCAAACCAGACTCCATCCTACATGGCCCCACAGGCTCTTTCACCATTAAACGCACTTTCTACTGCCAGAGCCACAACATTGTGTATGCCATCCACTGTCAGCTGTGCGGTAAGATCTATGTAGGTGAGACATCTCGCACACTTGAGACGCGTATCTCTGAACACCTGGCTGACATCCGCCACTATCGGCCCAAACCAGTCGTTCTACACTTCAACCATTCCCAACACAACATCAACCATGTCAAAGTCTTGGCACTTTGGCAATCGAAGAGTGACAACTTGGAACGCCTTATGCAGGAATCTCATCTCATTGCCAAACTGGGCACCGTCCATCCTCATGGCATCACATCCAAAAGTAGTATGTACCATTCCACCTCTGCAGCTCCAGTCTGAGATATCCTCCACCTACACACACCCATACTACCATACCTCCCACTGTTTACTTCAGACATAGGTTGCAGCCATCATCTTTTCCTTTTCCTACACTCTCTGAGTCTCCCCATTTCCTACGTCAATCGACTTACTCTCCCTGCCCAAGTAATGATGTGTGTAGGGGTGTTGGTAGGTATGGCGGTTGCTGGGGGTGGAGGTGGGGGTAACCAATGAATAAGGCTGACATTACTAATGGAACACACACACACACACACACACACACACACACACACACACACACACACACACACACACACACACACACACACACACATGTTAGAATGTTAGCTCCTTTATGTTGATCTTTCCTTTCCTTTCCTGGCGCCTTTGTTTCCGCTAGTGTTACTGCACTCACCATTCCTACTATCATTATTATCATCATTCTAGTACTGTCTGCTGTTGTTCATTGAGCATTCAGCTCCTTTCACCCTAATATCATCCTACCTATATTACTTAAAACCATTATTACTGTATCACTGTCATTATATCATTACCTTTACTGTTATCTTCATCAACATCAATACATCATTACATTTGATTACAACAACACTGATGTCATTGTTATTACCGTCATTGTCATTTTTACCTTTATACTGCTAAGCATTATGTCCGATTATCACTAATCCATTGCCAGCGTTAATTGTAGAATTAAAATAATGATAAAACCTAGATACAATAACTTGCTTTTGAGAGAGAGAGAGAGAGAGAGAGAGAGAGAGAGAGAGAGAGAGAGAGAGAGAGAGAGAGAGAGAGAGAGAGAGAGAGATGTGTATAGGTGTGAATATGTTGCCCCTCCCCTCCCCCAGTCAGAATGTAAACCCATGCCATTCTTCCTCCACCCTCATAGCATCAACACCTTAAAGTTACATGTACCACCCCCACCACTTCAATCTCAGCCCACAATGTCTTCCCACTAAACACACATACTACCATATCTCCCACTATTGACCTTACATATAACATAGCTATCTCCTTTCCCTTCTCACCACACCCTCTTTATTTTTCACATCAGTCTACTGTTTATTCGGTTACTTGTCCACACCATTTCGTTCACTTCGTTTGGTTTACTTTTATTTTCATTTACTATTTCTTCAACATGAACTCCTGTTCCGCCTTCCCTCTTTCCTGTGCATATGTTGTGGAAATGTTGATAACTACGTGCACCCACCCCGCACCCCCGCCACGCACACACACACATATCCCCACACACACACACACACACACGCACACACACACACAAACACACACACACACACTCTCTCTCTCTCTCTCTCTCTCGCACACACACACACACACCACACACACACACACACACACACACAACAACACACACACACACACACACACACACACACAACACACACACACACACACACACACACACCACACACACATATATATATATATATATATATATATATATATAATATATATATATATATATATATATATATATATATATATATATGTTAAAAATAGGATGATAAAAGGAAGTTGTAAAAACCAACAGATCTGTTTCGAGCCAGCGCTCTCGTCAGATGGTTTTGGGGCGCCTACTGCCGGTGTTATATGGCCTGATGTCACTGTTTGCACGTGTGGGTTGGCTGCACGTATTGTTCGGTAACTGAACTGTAAACAACCCCAAAAAAACGGGGGGGGGGGGGGGGGGGGGGTCCCATCTCACTGTGGTATAAAGTGGAATGAAATAGCAGTCTTGCAAAAGAAGGAGCAAGTAGAAAGACGAAAATTTTTACTAAACAATCCTTTAGATTTATCCTCTTGTGAATTAATCCAAATTATGGAAAAATTGTATGCATAAGCAGAATTCTAGTACAAAAGAAAAAAAAAAGAAAAAAGAAAAAAGGCTACTTTACCATCGTGCCCCAGGCACATTGTTAGAATAATCTATAATTTAGGCTGAATACTTGGAACACTATAAATCCTCATGGTATTACTTGTGTCTGCAGAGAAAACATTTCTTTACATCATCTTTTGTTTGAATGCTTAGTGTTGATCCTGCTGTATCAGGAGTAGAAAGAAACTCGTGGAGAGCGTGACAGCAGAGAGTCCTCAGAAGAGAAGCCCCCTTCAAGCAAGTGTTTCGGCCCTTAACTCCTGACACTCTAGGGGGGGGGGGGGGGGGGGGGGGGGGGCCACACCCGGTTCATGACTCCGATGTCTTGGTCCCTCTGCTGCCCCCTTTTTTTCCCATCTCGGGACGAGCCATGGCTGGGATTCGAACCCATGCCCCTCTGGACATGCCCATTTTCCAGTTAATGACTCGCGCACTAACCACTGAGCCACTGGGATACCTGCGATTTGTAGGAAAGTTAAGCCTTATGAAGTTCACATTTGTTCCTCCTTGTATGCAGACGTTCCTACAAAACCTCCAGCTCCAATTTCTGCAGTAAGGACTTTGACCTGATAGCCTTCTCTCCTCAGGCTAATTGCCACATCAGCATACTTGTCAGTCTTGTAGATTTGAGCTGCTTCCATTCTGTTCTTATATGGCACCGTGAGCTCGATCATGATCAGGCTTGGGTGACTGAGAGTGGACTACTATGTCTGGTTTCATGCCACTCTGCTGATGATCTCTTGGTGACTCTTCCATTCTGGGAGGTCTGCAGTGCACTCCCAGTCATCTGCCCCGTCCAGCAGACTCTGCCTGCATGTTCTGAGTGGCACTGTTGTTCTTGGACATGATTCGCCGCCTCCTACCGTGAAGAATGTTGCGGGTGCTTTTGGAGTCCTGATTTTCCCTTTTGTGGTGTTGGTACTAGCTTAGACTACTTGTACAATCTCTTTTAGCCCTTGGTTGTGCCTCCATGTGTACCTTCCTTGAGCCAGGGCTACTTTACATGAGCTAAGGACATGCTCCACTGTTTTTTGGTCTTTTTTATTGGCAGAGGGGGCATGCAGGATCATCTATTTTTTCCCCACTTCAACAGGTTTGCCTTTGAGGGCAGAAGGTCATATGCAGATCTGAGAATGAAGCTGATCCGGAGAGGGGCCATGTGGCAAATGTCATTCCAAGTGAGACTTTTTTGAGTGCATTCTCCCACGTTGTCCATTGCCCTTGCTAGCTCTGCTGGACTGCTTTTTGGAGTATTTTTTGGTTTCTTTCTTTTCTCATCTCCTGAATCATCATGTCTCTTTGGCTTTTCCTTTGGCCTTTGACCACCATTCAGTTTTGGTCACCCCTAGTCCTTGTTTGTTGGTCTGTGTGTGTCCTGTTATTTCTCTGATCTTGAGACATTCTCTTGCAGAATCCATCGCCTCTTGAACTTTCCATTTTCTGCCTGTCTTCAGCTGGGGCTTGATTGCTTCTACCACCTTGTCTCCTGAGTCCTCCAGCATGCTTTGAAGTCTGATCTTCCCTGCTTTGTATTCCTCCAGGATGGATTGCAGTGGTAGTTTCAGCTTTGCTTGGCGACAGTACAGCGCTATGTCGGTCAGACAGGGTGGAACACCAAACCATTTCCTTCTGAACTTATTGATTTTGGTTTCCATTGCCTCCACTATGCTGGTGCAGATGTGTATATCATCAGAGGCCATAAGACCTTTGGTATCAGAATGAACTGCAGACACCAGACCTTATATTTACCAGGGAGCCCACACTGGTCAATGGTCTCAAAGCCTTCTTCCGACATCTGGTTTCTTTTGCTCTTTGTGTGTCTTTCAGCGTATCATCATACCATCTTCCAAGGCTCTTGACTGGCTCTTCTGTGACTGTCGGAATGGCCTGGTTAGCAACATTGAAGACCACAGATTCAGCCCACTTGTCCTTTCCTCAGTGAGAGACTCTGTGCTTTCTTGGCTTGAACTTCATTCTGGATGAGGCAACTATGTCATCCAGCCTCTCCAGCACATGACGTGTCTCGTCTTCTCTGGATGAAATCACTGTAGTGTCATCCATGAAGGCCTTGAGAGGGGGCATCTTGTATCCATCGCCAAGGTCTGTTGTCTTGCGTTGCTTGTTGCTGCTTTCAAGATGACTTCCATTGCCAACACGAACAGTATTGGGGAAATTGCACAACCCATTCCAATGCCCACTTCCAAGTTGATCCAATCTGTGGTGTACTCCTTGGTAGAGAAGGCATTGAGAAGCCATTGAAGTACTTCTTGAGCATGTCGTGGATGTTCTTTGGCACATGGTGCATCTCAAGAGCCAACTGTATCATCTCATGGGGTACAGATCCATATGCGTTTGCCAGATCAAGCCAAACTACGTCTCTTTTCTGTTTTCGCTTTTTGGATTGCGTCCCAGATCATTGTGGCGTGTTCTACACAGCCAGCCACGCCTAAGATGCCACCTTTCTGGACTGACACATCCAAGTGCTTGTTTTCCATGAGGTACTTGGTCAGCCTTCCTGCCGTGACAAGGAAGAAGATTTCCCCTTCGAGGTTCAGTAATGATATTGGCCTGAACTGGCTGATGTCACTGAGTTTTGCTCTTTGGGGATGTACACACCATCTGCCGTCATCCACTGGCCGCTGATCTTCTGGTTTCTCTAAGCTGATCGCAGCAGCCTGTGGAGCCACTCCAGCACCTTGGGACATTTCTGTACA
>JADBJO010016155.1:0-41370 GCA_016801955.1 Conus betulinus | reverse complement strand
CCATGATATGAGTGGGGAGATGTGGGGTGTGTGTGTGTTCGTGTGTGTGTGTTGTGTGTGTGTGTGGTGTGTGGTGTCGGTGTTTTTAGAAGGCTATGTCTGTTGGCCAAGTACACAGCAAATAATTATTCAGTCATTACAGGTACACTGATCTGAACAATGATCTTAATTTTTTTAAGTGTTGCCCCCCACCCCCAGAAAAGGAGGTGGGGTGGGGGGGGGGGGTGACGGGAAGTCAGGAAGAGATAATGGCGTAAGTCAAAGATCTGCCAGCCATCACCATCACCCTTCTAGAATCTGTTGTAGCTGCTTGGATGTGATCCATTGCTGACACTGGGTAACGCTCGCACTTCCCGCCTTGGTCTTTCTCTGCTTGGTATGTCACTGGGGTGACCGACCGACTTCCGCCTTGGTCTTTCTCTAGCTGTGATGGACACTGGGGTGACCGCTCCACTTTCGCCTTGGTTGATCAACTTTGCCAAACGTGCCACAAGGAACACGAGTTTGAGCAGGACGTGTCTCTCCCTCACAATGATTTTAAACCTAAACCCAAGGTTTATGTCAAAGACCTCTGGCAAGACAAATTGAAAACTTGACAGAAGGATGACAAACTATTTAAATCCGCCCGAAATTGGAAGAGTTTTATACCGTTTTCCCAGGTAGGCCGTAAACAGTCTCGAGCAATCAAGCACACTCTTTTACACCTATTCGTATTCTTTCAAAAGGTTGAAGAAGCTCCGTGATTCATTCCATGTCACATACCACTCATACTGAAACGCTCTTTCAGAGTGTTTGGGACTTACATGATGAGAGACTTAAACATTTTACGGCAAGGGACTCACATGAAAACCTTGTTAAAAGATGTCCCACCTGATGTGTCGGCCTATGGCCTTTGATTTTCTGAAAGCGATGAGTGACATTCAAGATTTTTAACAAATTTCCGGTGTGTTTTTAGAACGTGTGTTTTAAAGGTTGTCGTGTGTGAAATTCTTTTAATGACTTGTGAGTTGACTTGAAACGTAGTGACAGCTCTGAAATGCCCTTCGCTGTCGGCTGGGCAATAAGCACATTACTATTACCTTACCACTTTTGTCTTCTGGGGAAGGCCGTCAAATAGGTCCGGGCCTGGCTGGGTGTGTTCAGCCAAACATGGTCCTTAACATACCATATGTAGTCTATGGTATGTTCCACTGCTCAATAATTGACAGAAGTTAGTTACCCATAATGTGGGAAATCTATAGAAGAAACGGATTATAAGGTGACCAAGAATATGGACATTTTCTACCTGACGTCGTGAAAAAAAAAATGGCCAGAGGATAGAAATTTTACAATGTACGTGGTAAGAAATCGTTCTGAAAATAGACACTCCATAGAGGACGTGGTAAAATAAAGTGCTACTGAACATAGGCATTTCATAGTGAGGATCGTGGTAAAATAAAGTGCTCTTAACATGGACAAGTCATAGAGGACGTGGTAAAACAAAACAAAGTGCTTTGAACATAGACACGTCAGTAGCGGACGTGCTCAAAATGTGTTCTGAACATAGCCACTTCATAGAGGACGTGGTATAAAACAAAGTGTTTCTGAACGTAGACACTTATAGATGACGTGGTAAAACAAAGTGTTCTTGACATAGACATTCCATAGAGGACGTGGTGGTAAAATAAACTGTTCTCAACACAGACATTCATAGAGGGACGTTGCAAACTAGAGTGCTATTAACACAGAAACGTTTACATATTGAACGTGGGTTAAGATAAAGTGTTCTGAACATAGACACTTGATAGAGGACGTAGCAAAATAATGTGTTCTGAACATAGACACTTGATAGAGGGACGTGACAAAATAAAGTGTTCTTAGCATAGAAATTACTACAGAAGACGAGGTAAAATAAAGTGCTCTGAACATAGAAATTGATAGAGGACGTGGTAAAATAAAGTGTTCGAGATAGAGACACTTCATAGAGGACGTGTCAAAATAAAGTGCTGTGAACATAGAAATTGCATAGAGGTATAAAATAGCTCTGAAAATGGTCTGTAAATCCAAACATAAAATTACCTCATTTTATCAAACTCCCTTCTCTGCTTGGAGGTCAGTGCCGGCCGTAATCTCAAGCACCCTCAGCTGCTGAAAGTTTTTGAACTGTACACCTCTTTAAAATCAAACGATACAACATAGTTTTGCTTGGGTTCCCAGCCATGTGGGCATTCGAGGCAACGAGATGGTTGATCAGCTTGCCAAGAGTGCCACAAAGGAAAAGTTGAGCAGGTTGTCTATTTCTCACACTGATCTGAAACCCAAAACACAGGCCTATGTCAAAGACCTCTGGCAAGAGGAATGGACTTGCAGACGGATAACAAACTGTTTAAATCCGTCCAAACCTGAAAGAGTTTTTACCATGTGTCCCGAGGTGGCCGTAAAGAAGAAACAGTCTTGTGCCGTTTGCATACAGGCCACTCGTTTTACACCCATTCTTATTTTTAAAAGGTGACTAAAAGAGATTACACAATTCTTTCATCTAATCTAAGATTTTATGGAAGGAAGATTTTTAACGAAAAGTTTCTGATGCGTTTTTAGGTGTATTTTAAAGAAAACGCGTGAATGGATGGGGGTTATTTTTGATGTTGCTGGGGGTTTTTTTTTTTTTTTTGGTTGTTTTGTTTGTTTTGTTTTTGTTTGTTTTTTATTTGATGACTTGTTGATATTAACGTAGTGACAGCCCTTATATGGCCCTTTGTGGTCGGCTGGGCTCTCGTAACATTACCTTACCTTATATTACCGTGGTAAATACACTGTTCTCAACACAGACATTTCATACATGACGTCGCAAAAAGTGCTATTAACACAGAAATTATACAGAGGGGATGTGGTAAAAGAAAAGTGTTTTGAACATAGACACTTCCATAAAGGACATGGTAAAAAAAAAATTGCTATTCAACACAGAAATATATAGTGGACGTGGGGTAAGATCACGTGTTTTGAACATAGGCACTTGATAGAGAAACGTGGTAACATAAAGTGCTCTGAACATAGACACTCATAGAGGACGTAGTAAAATAAAGTGCTGTTAACGCAGAAATTGTATAGAGGGTACGTGGTAAAATAAAGTGCTATTAACACAGAAATTATATAGAGGACGTGGTAAAATAAATTGCTATTAACACAGAAATTATATAGAGGATGTGGTAAAATAAAGTGTTGTGAACATAGCCCACGTCATAGAGGATGTGGTAAATAAAGTGCTATTAACACAGAAATTACATAGATTGCGTGGGAAAAATAAAGTGTTGTGAACATAGACACGTCATAGAGGCAACCGGTAGAAGAAAAACTTGTTGGTTTTGATTATGGTGTAACTGGTTGTTACCTGATATGATTTAACTCATTTAATTTCCCATGCTGTGTACTGATGATGCTGATGATCTGCTGACTGCTGCTGATGATGATGATGATGATGACGATGATATGACGACGACGACGACGAACGACTAAATATAATGAGGTTATTGGTGCGGTAAATTATGCTGATAATAATGACGACGGTGTCTGTTTAGGTGGTGGTGGTGAGGAGGAGGAGGAGGAGAGAGGACAATCAGACGGTGGTTATTGAGAGGGTGATTGGGTGATAGGAATGGGTAAGGTATGGTGACAAATCATGATAATGATTATCATGATCATGGTGGTGGTGGTGGTGGTGGTGTTAGTGGTGGTGGTGATGGTGATGGTGGTACAATGATGACGATTGGAGGGTGGTGACTGATTGGTTTTAGTGGTGGTGATGGGTGATGATGACAATGATGATGATGATGACAAGGTACACACTGGCGCTACCAGCGGACGGGGAGTGGGGAGACTAACAGGGGATGGCGGTGACAGGGGATGGTGGGCCAGATGCTGACAGACAGGTGACAGTGTGTGTCGTGTGTGTGTATGTGTGTTGTGTGGGTGTGTGTGTGTGTGGCCGGTGTGTGTGTGTGTGGTGTTGTGTGACGCAGAGAGGCGCGAGCGCGTGAGTGCGTGCGTACGTGGACGTGTGTGCGTTGCGTGCGGGTGCGCGAGTGTGTGTAGAGTGTGTGTGTGTGTGTGTGTGTGGTGTGCGTGTGCGTGTATGTGTGTGTGTGTGTGGTGTGTGTGTGTGTGTGCGTGCGTGCTGTGCGTGCGCATGTATGTGTATGCGTGTGTGTGTGGTGGGTTGTGGGGTGGGTGTGCAAAAAACCAGTTGTTAATGTTAGAAAAGGAAAAGGAACCACACCACTAAATATAGTGCAGATGACATTAACAGTTGGAAATCAAAAAGAGAGGTGAAGGAGATGGGGTTGTAGTACATGCAAACACAAAACAGAGGAAAGGAAGAAAATGTTAACGTGGAGAAAACCGGGAAAGAGAAACAGTAGTGCGTAGGAAACAGTAGTGCAGGGTTGAAAGAAACGTGGAAGAAAACCAGAGAACAGTAGGAAACAGTAGTGCAGGTTGAAAGAAACGTGGAGAAAACCGGCAAACAGTAGGAAACAGTAGGGCCCACAGGTTGAAAGAAACGTGAAGAAAACCAGGGACATGCAGGAAACAGTACGTGCAGGTTGAACAGGAAACGTGGAGAAAACCAGGAACAGCAGGAAACAGTAGTGCAGGTTGAAAGAAACGTGAAGAAAACCAGGGACAGCAGGAACACGGTAGTGCAGGTTGAAAGAAAAACGTGGAGAAAACCAGAAACAGCAGGAAAACAGTAGTGCAGGTTGAAAGGAAACGTGAAGAAAAACCAGAAACAGTGGGAAAACAGTAGTGCAGGTTGAAAGAAAACGTGGAGAAAAACAGGAAAAACGGTAGTGCAGTGAAAGAAACGGAAAAAACCGGACACAGCAGTAAACGGTAGTGCAGGTTGAAAGAAACGTGGAGAAAACCAGGAACAGCAGGAAAAAACGGTAGTGCAGGTTGAAAGAAACGTGAAGAAAAACCAGGAACAGTGGGAAACAGTAGTGCAGGTTGAAAGAAACGTGGAGAAGGTTGAAAACCAGGAACAGCAGGAAACGGTAGTGCAGGTTGAAAGAAACGTGGAAGAGAAAACCAGGAACAGTGGGAAACAGTAGTGGGCGAAAACCAGGTTGAAAGAAAAAGGAAACGTGGAGAAAACCAGGAACAGCAGGAAACGGTAGTGCAGGTTGAAAGAAACGTGAAGAAAACCAGGAACAGCAGGAAACGGTAGTGACAGGTTGAAAGAAAACGTGGAGAAAACCAGGAACAGCAGGAAACGGTTAGTGCAGGTTGAAAGAAACGTGGAGAAAACCAGGAACAGCAGGAAACAGTAGTGCAGGTTGAAAGAAACGTGGAGAGAAACCCAGGAACAGCAGGAAAAACGGTAGTGCAGTCGGTAGTGCAGGTTGAAAGAAACGTGAAGAAAACCCAGGAATCAGCAGGAAACGGTAGTGCAGTTGAAAGAAACCGTGGAGAAAACCAAGGAACAGCAGGAAACGGTAGTGCAGGTTGAAAGAAACAGAAGGCGCGTTTAAAACAAACAAGAAAAATGCCTGGAGGAAGGTTGTAAACGTAAAAACAAAAATAGTCATCAGTCGGGGAAAAGTAGGAAAAGGGAGTCATTGAATAACAATAGGATTGTCGACGTAAAAACAGAAAGTAATGATCGGTAGGAAAAAAGGAGAGAAAAGGAGCTATTGTATAACAATAGCATCGTCAACGTAAACAAGACAGAAATGATCGGTATGGAAAATGAGAGATAAGGACAGCAGACTAAAACTATAAATAGTACTTTTTAAGTGGGAAAAGGTGAAATACGTGGATTGTTTGTTTGTTTGTTTGTTTTTTTTCTTTTGTTTTGTCTTGGTTCTTTTTAGGAGAAGGCAAAGGACAGGGCCAGAACAGGGGCGAAGAGGGGTAGGAAAAAGGAAAGAAAAGGTAGAAAAGGGGAAGGTAATCAAGGACACTGTAAATAAAAAAGAAAGAACGAAAAGCATGCACCACAGACAGACTATGCAAAAGTTTGAAAAGGCATCAGGAAAGCAGTGTACAGAAAAAAAGGAGGGGCTGGAGGCAGCAAAAAGTAGACAAACAAAAACAATAAACTTGTGAAAATATAAGAAGTAAAAGCAGTGAAAGGCGGAAAGGCAGACGAAGTCTCAGAAAGGTCCGAAAAAATAATGAAGGAAAAATAATATTTAAAAAACGTAAGAAGAACAGGTAGAGGGGAAATAGAAGGAATGAAAATGAGGAGAGAGAGAAAAAAAGGAAAATGCAACGTTAAAAAAAGAGTGGCAGAAAATGGGCAAAGGGAAGGAAAGGGGAAAGCAGGAAAACAAAAAGGGGAAACGGTTGGGCGGGGGAGAAAAACCGAGAGGAGAAAGGTAGAAAAAGTGAAGAAAAAAGGACGAATGAAAGCGGGAAAAGCGTACACTGCATGCAGCTTGACCATGCAGCTCTTTGCCTCCTGGAGAAAAAGAAGGAAAAAAAAGAGAAGGGAGAAAGCAGAAATAAAAATGGGGAAAAGGTATACAATTTTTTTAATGGGAAAACATGGGGGGCAGGGAGTAAAAACAGAAGGAAAAGACCAAAATAAAAAAAGTAGGAAAAGGGGAAATGAAGCAGAAAAACGTGTAGCCTCACCATGCAGAAAATGTGAGAAAAAAGACAACTGAACTCTGGAAAAGTGTAGCCTCTCCATACAAAAATAAGTAAAGAACAAAGACAACTGAACTCGGGGAAAAGTGTAGCCTCTCCATACAAAATAAGTAAGAAAAAGACAACTGAACTCGGGAAAAGTGTAGCCTCTCCATACAAAATAAGTAAGAAAAAGACAACTGAACTCGGGAAAAAGTGTAGCCTCACATACAAAATAAGCAAGAAAAAGACAACTGAACTCGGGAAAAAGTGTAGCCTCACCATACAAAATAAGTAAGAAAAGACAATTGAACTCAAGGAAGGTGTAGCCTCACATACAAAAAAAGTAAGAAAAAGACAATTGAACTCGGGGAAAAGTGTACCCTGACCATACAGACTGGCCATGCAGACTGACCATACAGACTGACCATGCAGACTGACCATACAGACTGACCATACAGATTGACCATACAGACTAACTATAAAAACTAACCATACAGACTGACCATAAAGAGTGACCATACAGACTGACTGACCATGCAGACTGACAGACTGACCATGCAGACTGACCATGCAGACAGACCATACAGACTGACCATGCAGACTGACCATGCAGACAGACCATACAGACTGACCATGCAGACTGGACCATGCAGACTGACCATGCAGACTGACCATGCAGCCCCTGCCCTCTGTCCTCCCAGGAAGTGGACTTCTCTGTGGCCCCGTTGACCCCCAAACTGGAGAGGGGTGGCCGTGGACTGGACCGCTGGACCCCTCAACATCCGCTACACCGGCATCGGCGTGCACATCAGAGACAAACAAAAGCGCCCTCTCCTCAACGCCCTCTTCCGCCCCTTCACACTGGCAGGTGGCGCTGCTTTCTTCTTCAGCAGTGTCGTTGTCTTCATGAAATCATGATGGTTGTCTGATCGTCAGCTCATTGTCGTCATCATCGTAGTCGTTCTCGTCATTGTCAGCGTCGTCGACTGATTTTTCTTTTCTGTTTTCTGTTTTTTTGTTGTTGTTTTTTTTTTTTTTCCTTTTATTTTTATTCATTCATTTTTTCTTTTTTCTTTTTTCTTTTTTTTTTTTTTCCTTTTATTTTTATTCATTCATTTCATTCACTCATACTATTTTCAGTTTATTCATTTATTATTTGTTTATTAGTTGTTGTTTTTTTTTTCTCATTTATGTATTTGTATCTCTTATGTATTTATTATCTAAAGGATATAGTGTTTTTTGTTTATTTGTTTAACTTGTTGTTTTATTTATCTGATTGATTATCAATTGATATCTATTTATTTATTTAATTTATTTTATTTATTTTAGAATCACATTAGAGTCTTTGTCCCCAATGATGCTCATTCCAAAAATACCGCAGTATCTAGTTTCGACCTTGCGTAGCCCCCGGTTACTATGAGTTCACCAATAGAGAAGATACTACTGAACCGCTGGGGCCACTTTGGTTTGGTCCTAATGCACAGCAGCAGCACCCCCAAGCTTCACCTCTACCTCCCATCCCCTACCCCCATCCCGCCCCCTCCCAGACTCCTTTTCCTTTCTGACGTCAATCCATGCCTAGGCTTGGAGGCAGCGTGATGGTCCTCACCCAGAGGCGCCACGAAGGGCCAGCAAGAAAGCCGCCATGAAGCTGCCACATAATAGCGACCCCACTGTGACAGGAACCATGGAGCTGCCCATGAGCGACCACTGTCACAGGAACCATGGAGCTGCCCATAGCGACCACTGTGACAGGAACCATGGAGCTGCCCATAGCGACCACTGTGACAGGAAACCATGGAGCTGTCCATAGCGACCACTGTGACAGGAACCATGGAGCTGTCCATAGCGACAACTGTCACAGGAACCATGGGGTTGCCCATAGCGACAACTGTGACAGGAACCATGGAGCTGCCCCATAGCGACCACTGTGACAGGGAACCATGAAGCTGTCCATAGCGACAACGTCAAGGAACCATGGAGCTGCCCATAGCGACCACTGTGACAGGAACCATGGAGCTGCCCATAGCGACCACTGTCAAGGAACTCTGATGCTGCCCATAGCGACAACTGTGACAGGAAACCATGGAGCTGATCCATAGCGACCACTGTGACAGGAACCATGGAGCTGCCCATAGTGACCACTGTGACAGGAACCATGGAGCGACCCATAGCGACCACTGTGGACAGGAACCATGGAGCTTGCCCATAGCGACCACTGTGACAGGAACCATGGAGCTGCCCATAGCGACCACTGTGACAGGAACCATGGTGCTGCCCATAGCGACTACTGTCACAGAAACCCGCCTGATTGTGACAAAAAACACGTCTGACTGTGACAGCAACACGAACACACGCCTGACTGTGACAGCAAACACGCCTGACTGTGACAGCAACACGAACACGCCTGACTGTGACAGCAACACGAACACGCCTGACTGACTTGACAGCAAAACACGCCTGACTGTGACAGCAACACGCCTGACTGTGACAGCAACACGAACACGCCTGACTGTGACAGCAACACGAAAACACGCCTGACTGTGACAGCAACACGCCTGACTGTGACAGCAACACGAACACGCCTGACTGTGACAGCAACACGCCTGACTGTGACAGCAACACGAACACGCCTGACTGTGACAGCAACACGAAACACGCCTGACTGTGACAGCAACACGAACACGCCTGACTGTGACAGCAAACACGCCTGACTGTGACAGCAACACGCCTGACTGTGACAGCAACACGAACACGCCTGACTGTGACAGCAACACGCCTGACTGTGACAGCAACACACCTCAGACATTGACTTGGGCTGGAACTCTGACTGTGGTCACCTGCTGGAGTAAGTTGTACACTGGCCTACCCACTGTCACACTCTCTTTTGACTGATTGATGACCAGATGGGTGAGAGTGACTGGTGCAGATGGTGATTGTGACCAGATGGGTGAAGGTGATTGGTGACCAGACTGGGTGAGGGTAATGGTGAGCAGATGGGTGATTGTGACCAGACGAGTGAAGGTGATTGGTGACCAGATGGATGATTGGTGACCAGATGGGTGATTGGTAAGCTGATGGGTGATTTGTGACTAGATGGGTGATTGGTGACCTGATGGGTGATTGGTGACCTGACGGGTGATTGGTGACCAGGTGTGTGAGGGTGATTGTTGACCTGATGGGTGATGGGTGACCAGATGGGTGATTGGTGACCAGATGGGTGATTGGTGTCCAGATGGGTGATTGGGTCCCAGTTCGGTGATTGGTGATCAGATCGGTGAGGTTGATTGGTGACCAGATGGGTGATTGGTGACCTGATCAGTGATTGGTGACCAGATGGAAATTTGGTGACCTGATGGGTGATTAGCGACCTGATGGGTGATTGGTGGCCAGATGGGTGATTGGTGACCAGATGGGTGATTGTGACCTGATGGGTGAGGGTGATTGGTGGCCAGATGGGTGAGGGTGATTGGTGACCTGATGGGTGATTGGTGACCAGATGGATGATTGGTGGCCAGATAGGTGATTGGTGACCAGGTGGGTGAGGGTGATTGGTGACCAGATGGGTGATTGGTGACCAGGTGGGCGAGGGTGATTGGTGACCAGATGGGTGAGGGTCATTGGTGACCAGACTGGTGATTGGTGACCAGATGGGCGAGGGTGATTGCTGACCTGATGGGTGAGGGTGATTGGTAACCAGATGGGTAAGGGTGATTGGTACCAGATTGGTGATTGGAGACCAGATGAGTGATTTGTGACCAGATGGGTGAGGGTTATTGGTGACCAGATGGGTGATGGTGATTAGTGGCCCATCTTGGTGATTGGTGACCAGATGGGCGAGGTGATTGATGACCAGATGGGTGAGGGTAATTGGTGACCAGATGGGTGATTGGTGACCTGATCAGTGATTGGTGACCAGATGGCTATTTGGTGACCTGATAGGTGATTAGCGACCTGATGGGTGATTGGTGACCAGATGGGTGATTGGTGACCAGATGGGTGATTGTGACCTGATGGGTGAGGGGTGATTGGTGACCAGATGGGTGAGGGTGATTGGTGATCAGATGGGTGATTGGTGACCAGATGAGTGATTGGTGACCTGATGGGTGATTGGTGACCAGATGGGTGATCAGAGACCAGATGGGTGAGGATGATTGGTGACCAGATGGGTGATTTGTGAGCAGATGGGTGATTGGTGACCAGATGGATGATTGGTGACCAGATGGGTGAGGGTGATTGATGGCCAGATGGGTGAAGGTGATTGGTGACCAGATGGGGGAAGGTCATCGGTGACCAGATGGGTGAAGTCATTGGTGACCAGATGGGTGAAGTCATTGGTGACCAGATGGGTGAAGGTGATTGGTGACCAGATGGGTGATTGGTGGCCAGATGGGCGAAGGTGACTGGTGACCAGATGGGTGAAAGTGATTGGTGACCAGATGGGTGAAGGTGATTGTGACCAGATGGGTGAAGGTCATTGGTGACGAGATGGGTGATTGGTGCAGATGGGTGATTGGTGACCAGATGGGTGAAGGTCATTGGTGACGTGATGGGTAATTGTGACCAGATGGGTGATTGTGACCTGATGGTTGAGGGTGAATTAAGTGATGTCGTTGAATTCTACGATCAGTCTGAAAAGGCGCTGTTTCCAATAATGACACGGAGATTGATGATCGGTCTGAAACAGGCTGGTTCCAATAATGACACAGAGTTTGATGATCGGTCTGAAACAGGCTGGTTCCAATAATGACACAGAGTTTGTTGATCAGTCTGACACAGGCTGGTTCCAATAATGACACAGAGTTTGATATTCAGTCTGACACAGGCTGGTTCCAATAATGACACAGAGATTGATGATCAGTCTGAAACAGGCTGGTTCCAATAATGATACAGAGTTTGATGATCAGTCTGACACAGGCTGGTTCCAATAATGACACAGAGTTTGATGATCAATCTGAAACAGGCTGGTTCCAATAATGACACGGAGATTGATGATCAGTCTGAAACAGGCTGGTTCTAATAATGACACAGAGTTTGATGATCAGTCTGAACAGGCAGGCTGGTTCCAATAATGACACAGAGTTTGATGATCAATCTGAAACAGGCTGGTTCCAATAATGACACAGAGTTTGATGATCAGTCTGACACAGGCTGGTTCCAAATAATGACACAGAGTTTGATGATCAGTCTGACACAGGCTGATTCCAATAATGACACAGAGTTTGATGATCAGTCTGAAACAGGCTGGTTCCAATAATGACACAGAGTTTGATGATCAGTCTGACACAGGCTGGTTCCAATAATGACACAGAGTTTGATGATCAGTCTGACACAGGCTGGTTCCAATAATGACACAGAGTTTGGTTATCAATCTGAAAGTCTGTGAATAAACTAACGCCATGCACGGTATTGAAATATATCACGGATTTTTCTTCTGGTCGTGTCATTAGGATTAATTTATTTACAGCTACAGAGCACGATGATTCAGAATGTGATGAACTGGTTGGTTTGTTTGTTTATTTATTACTTTGCTTGCGGTTTTTGTTGTGTTGTTGTTTTGTTTGTTATTTTTTTGTTTTTGTTTTGATTTTTCTTCTTTATTTGTTTTCTGTTTCAAACACATATGTACCTACATTATTCTCATGTTAAGCAATGCAAATCTAGTACATCATTCAGGTTATAGTAGATAATGAACATGATACCCATGTAAGGCCTACATCATGAAAATTCATCACAATATGGGGGAAAACTGATGTTTCTTTTTTTTTTTCCTAATTGGTAGCGTGCTCGTGATAGCGCGCGCGCGCGCGCGCGCGCACACACACACACACACACACACACACACACAAACACACACACACACACACACACACACACACACACACACACATACACACACACACACGCACGCACGCACGCACGCACGCATGCACACACACACACACACGCACACACATGTACGTAGGCACGCACGCACGCACTCACGCACACACACGCACGCACGTACACACACACACACACACACACACACACACACACACACACACACACACACACACACACACACACACACACACAATACGCTGTCTCCATTTTCGTCCCCCTTCAAGCCTACTCCACCCACCCTCCACCTCCACCCATCTTCTATTTGAACCCCTATCCCCACCCCGATCCCTTTCCTTTGTCCATCCACTGTCCCCTGCTTGTCCCCCCAGGTGTACGTGGCGGTGCTGGCGGCCTTTGTGCTGACCGCGGGGGTCATCACTGTGCTGGTGTCCATGGAAACCAGACTCGGCCACGGGCGACAGCGCCAGGCCCACTCCGTCTTCCTCACCGTGGAGTTCCTCTTCGGCTCCTTCTTCAAGGAAAGTCAGTGTCAAAGTCAAAGTCAAAGTCAAAATGCTTTAATTGTTAGGCCTCTGGCCCATGCAATGGAGGTACATAATAATCAGAGCATTCATACGCATATCAACTGTGCATTGTTTTCGTAAACTAAGTGACTCACATATATACATAGACAACTTATTACTTGTTACAAGATTTTCACATACAAGTAGTAAAGTGAGTAGGATTAGGATTGATTTTCAGAATACTTAGCAGGAATGAATTCGTCTCTAAGTTCCTTGTATGTTGGGCATGTAAAGGAAAAGTGTATTTCATTTTCAATTATGTTAGAACAAAAAGGACAATCCCTGTCACTACTGTGTACATTCGTTCTGAATTGTAGATAACTATGTTTAAGGGTGAACATACCAATCCTGAATTTAGCGGACATCTTCGCAACTGAAAATTAGTGATTTGACGTAAATACATTTTGCAAGATATAGTATCATTAAGACATAAATAAATTTGGAAGAAATCATGGTTTTCCAGTGCAGCATGCCATTCTGAAATAAAAATATTATTTCCCACACCCTGGACTTCCCACACAATCCCAAAACCATATCGGTATGAAATATCTTTGACTCTACACGCCCAAGTGACATAATTTTGCGATTGAAAGTATAATAACATCTCATAATCTTTTCTAGAATATCTATATTGACCCAAGTTAACTAATCTAAGCCAAATTTTATGCATCGAAAATACGTATTTACAAATATAGGATATCTACCTGTTTCCCCGTAATTAATTGTCGAGGTGCTTTAGGACTGGAACCATATAAAACGTTTTAATGCCGACAGATGAACCTTTTCAATGTGTTCTTGATCAGTAGCTAATCCCCAAATTTCCGATTCATATGTAAGTACTGGCTGTATTTGGGAGTCAAACAGTTTATAAAATATTTCAGGTGAATGTTCACCTAAAGACCAAAATGCTCTAATAATTGCTGTTACACCCTTTTTTGCTCTAACTGCTAGGTCTTTGAGAGTATGTGAAAAAGAAAGTCTACTAGAAAGGTAAATTCCAAGGTATTTATACATATTGACAATTTGTAGTTCTTGGTTCCCAAAAGACCACTTTTCAGATGAAGACAGATAACTACCATTTCTAAAGACAAGTACATTTGATTTATCCAGGTTGACAATAAGATCCAGTCGGTTTCGCTGTTTTTAATAACACGTTCGACTGATTCTGAAGACCTAAAAACACTATCAGAAAACAAAACGACATCATTAGCAAATAAAAGTATGTACAGCTCAATAAGGTCAGGAGATAACTGAACGCCATGCCTACCACATCTCAGAATGACCTTTGTCAAATCATTAATAAAGAGTGAGAAAAGAACAGGGCAGCAGACCTCCCCTTGCTTTAAGCCTCTAGGACACAGAAAAGTGTCCGTCAAATCTCCCCCAGCACGAACTTTGGCTTTAACGACATTGCAATACTTTTTACAGCATAAAGAATCGTCCCATGTAAACCGTTCTTACACAATATAGTCCACAGTTTGTACCTACTGACCGAATCGAAGGCCTTGCAAAAATCAATAAAAGCAACATACAATTTTCTGTGCTTTATTAACTGTTTTTGAATCAAAGAATAAAGTGTAAATATGTGATCAAATGTGCTATGATTTTCCCTGATTCCTGCTTGTTCTTCCCCAATTATATATCATTATCCTTAATCCATTTTGTAATTTTGTTTATTTAAGATAAAACTACAGAGTTTACTAACGATATTTAGTGATATGTCTCTATAGTTATCAGTGTTACTCAAATCTTCCTTTTTATGCAATGGCTGTATGATCGACAAACACCATTCATCAGGAAAGAGACTATTATCAAAAAGAAAATAAATGATTTAACAAAAAATGGAATTATTTGTTCTGAACTGTTCTTAAAAAATTCACTTATTATACCATCAGGCCCTGCTGCCTTGTCACTCTTTAAAGCTTTGATCGTGACCTTGACCTCTTCTGTACAGATGTGTCTGTTTAGCTCATCACAATTTCTATCAATGCGTACATGTACATCATCCAATTCGTTGTCATCGACAGAAACAGTGACCGGATCAATGAAAAACTCCTTTGAAGTGGTTGTACCATTCTTCTGCACTAATTGAGTTTTGACAATTAGATCTTTGTTGAGCAGATCTGATAGTATCCCAAAATCTCTTTTTGGGTCTTTTATATTGTTTTGTGGATCAGCAATGATTTGTTCTTTGTGTGCTTTTTTCTTGTGTCTTTGGGAGTTTCTTGTATTCTTTTCTCTTTTTTTGGTGAATACTTTGTCCTGTTGTTGTCAAGATCTTTTCTTGGCCGCGTGCAAATACAATTATCATCTGTACTCAAACGAGCGTTACAAATCTTCCTTAAATCTTGTCTCAGCGATTTCTTTTGTCGTCGACATTTCTGATCGAACCATGCTTGCTGCTTTTCGCCTCTAATTATTGAGTGCTCAATTAATGTCAACATCAATCAATGATGTTGCTATATCTAATACATCTGTTACATGATTTGATTTCATTCTATTTATAAAATCTATCTTTTTCTCTTCATCCCATTTACATTTTCTTATTGAAAAGGACTTTGATTCAATTTTACTGGGAGCAACACCACAAGAAGTATTCTTGTAGAGATCTACAGGCAAATGTTTTGATTCAGTCATTGGCAAAATATTCATTTTCTTTGCATTTTGGCAGTAAACTACGGGAAACAATAAAACAGTCAACAACACCGCAACCTGTTTGTGATATGTATGTATAACCCCCTGGAAAGTGTAATGATTCCATACCATTCAGTATTACTAATTGAAATTCCTGGCACACATTTATAAGCAATATCCCAATATCGTTAAAAGCTTGGTCATCGGAATATCTGTTGGTTTCATTGTCAAATTGATAGTCATCGTGATCAATACTCATTTCATATATTTCATCGACCGGGTCAACAATGCTTGTGCTCATGGAACCAGTTCTAGAATTAAAATCACCACATAAGATAATTGGTATATCTCCATAATCTCTAATTAATTCTAGTAAAAGTGCCTGAAGTACCATTATATATGTCATTTTCTTCATAAGGTGAGTTTTCTGGAGGTACATATATTTCCTAGTAAAACACAATCGCTAGCGGTTCCAAGAAGCCTCTTAGATAGTTTTAACACAGCTACATTGTCATCTTCTACATGAATTTGTTCCATGTATTGACCTAGTTCTTTACGAACAAACATTATAACTTCACCGGAAAGGCGACCATGGATACTGTCCGACACTTTGACACCAGGGGATACAAAAGGAATATTTGATTGAACAAACGTGTCAGCTAGGTTGTTAGGTAGGTAGGTAGGTTGGTAGGTAGGTAGGTAGACAGATAGATTATGATTTTTTTTTAAGTTCTGAGGTATTCACATTTAAAGATTTTACACGAAAAAAAAATCAAGATTCATCAGTCAAGGGAGGTAATGGGGGAGTTACTCTAGGACAAACCATTATTTTCGTCTGCTAAAAGGCCACTAAGAGATACGTGCACACAGTAGCACTCGGCTACAATCAGAAAAGCTTTGACTCAGAACACACAACAAACCTTAGGCTACATTTAGAAGGGCTTTGACACAGTACATACAACAAACTTCAGGCTACTTTTAGAGAAGCTTTGACTCAGTACATACAACACACTTTAAACTACATTTAGAAAGGCTTTGACTCAGAACACACAACAAACTTTAGGCTACATTTAGAAAGGCTTTCACTCAGTACACACATCACACTTTAGGCTCCTTTGCGCGAAAGTGGAGTGGACAGCAAGTTATGAATGGATGTTCTGGTGTATCAAAGTGAAGCATTCATGCGTAGTAAGTATGTGCACTCATAATTATGTATCTGTCTGCTAACAAGTATTGCAAGGATATTCGTTATATCTTTTAATGCTTTTGTTATTCGTTAATAAATGGTTTGCTGAGGTTGAAAAATAAAATAAAAACAAAGAAGACGGGGCGGTCGATTCTTTGTCACACTCATGGTTGTATGGGGCATTTTGATTGGGTGCTTCTAAGTTACAGCGAATAATCTGATTGAATTGTTTCAAAGTCGCATTGACCAAATTGATTGGATGTCTGTCAGTCACAGTTGTACTGACCACTCCAATACTGTTTCTCATAAAAGTGGCATTGAGCTTTAATTTGATGACACTCAATCGGAATCATGTATCCAGCAATCTGACTGGTCGTGATTCTGTATCCAGCAATCTGACTGTTCGTGATTCTGTATCCAGCAATCTGACTCGTCGTCTTTCTGTATCCACCAATCTGACTGGTCGTGATTCTGTATCCAGCAATCTCATTGTTACTGATTTTTGATCCAGCAATCTTACTTGGTCAGAACACTGCATCCAGCAATCTGGTTGGTCAGGAAGCTGTATCCAGCAATCTGATTGGTCTGGATTCTGGATCCAGCAATCTGATTGGTCGAGCCTGGGTATCCAGCAATGTGTTTGTCATTATTCTGTATCCAGCAATCTGATTGGTCATGATTCTGTATCCAGCAATCTGATTGGTCAGGATTCCGTATCCAGCAATCTGATTGGTCTGGATTTCTGAATCCAGCTATCCGATTGGTCAGAATACTGTGTCCAGCAATCTGATTGTTCAGGATTCTGTATCCAGTAATCTGATTGGTCTTATTCTGTATCCAGCAAACTGATTGGACGTTTCTTTCCAGTTGTACCGAGCGTCCCTGATGAACCATGACGGAGTTGGCCGACCTCTCGTTGCCGCCTGGTGCACCTTTGGTCTGTTGGTGACGGCATGCTACACGTCCAATCTGACGTCACTGCTGGTTGGCGTGTCACCAGAGCCACCGTTTAATTCCCTGCAACAAATGGTGCAGTCAGGGGAGTACCGCTGGGGGATGATTGGAGGGACAGCTCTTCTCAATAGTTTTCCGGGTCAGGGGTGCTTTCTGTTGTTCTTACCATACTTACAGTTTGCTATTAGTACTACATAGTGCATTATGATGACTATAACTTACCGTGTGTTCCGAATACTATATCCTTCTATGTGTTGTTAGTAGAGTATCCTACGGCATTGCTATGTGTTCCTAGTGCAATTTCTAAACATACTGCCATTACTGTCATGCAATATGTTGTTCTATATTTTACATTATCTTCTTTTTTAAAAAAATGTGTTGTTATTACTTTCCTACCATAATCATAGTTAGTTTTACATTTCACAATACGTTGCTAATAGAATGTCTTACAATATGTTGCTGGTACTATATCCTACAATTTAGTACTATATCTCACTACATGTTGTTGTTCTATATCGTACTGTATGCCAGGAAAGATAGATGAACAGTTACGTTTTACCACAGCCAACCAGCCATTCCACTGTGAGGACCAGTCAAGAACCTTGGGAAGTGGTATGATGACGCCTCGAAAGACACAACGAGGGGGGGATGGAAGCAAGCAAATAGCATTAAAAAGCATAAAGATAACAGACCAGTGTGGGCTCCCTGGCAAGTACAAGGTCTGGTGAGTGTAGTTCATGCTGATCCCGAAGCTCCTCTGGCCTCTGCTGATGTTGTATCAGCACTAGCACAGTGGAATCAAGAGAGATCAAAACGAACAAGTCCACAAGGAAATGGCTTGGTATCCCACCTGTTCTTACTGACGTTGCACTCTACTATCGCCAGGCAAAGATGACGCCATCCCTGAAATCCATCCTCTGGTGTATTAAGTGGCTAATGCAAGGCTTCTTACTATGCTTGAGGACTCGGGAGACAAGGTTGTGAGATAAATCCAACTCAAATTAAAACTGGCAGAAAAATAAAAAGTCCAGGATGCGGTGTGTGTCGCGAAGGAAAACCTCAAGTTCAGAGAAATAACTGGGCATACATATACGAACAGACGGGTGCTGGAGTTAACAGAAATGAAGCGTTGGTCAAAGACAAATGGAAGGCAGAATTGTAGTACCAGAACAGACCTTTCAGTAGGCAGTCCAGCAATGCCAACAAGGGCAGTGGACTAGGTGGAGAACAAGGTACTCCAACGAAGCCTTAGCTGGAATGAAATGTGGCACCTCTCTCGGATTAGCTTCATTTTCAGTTCAGTTTGTACCTTCCTGACATGGAATTCACACCTGATGAAATGGGGGAAAATCAAATACCTCTGCGTGTCCGCTCTGTAGAACCTGTCCTGAGTCCATGCAAAGCAGCACTAACCCAGTGAAAGTACACATGGAGACACAACCACGTGCTGAAAGAGCGTGCACATGCACTAGCACTGCCAGAGGAAACACTCACGCTATCAGAAGTTCCAGCTACGACATTCTACATGACAGAAGGCTACACATCATGGTCTGGAACAGCTGTGACATCTTGAGCATGGAGTCGAGTTTTACTGGTTGGAGTGGGTGACGAGGCGTGCACAGCAGACTGTATACAACGGTAAAATCATCCACATTTCATCAGACTGTCCACAACAGTAAAGCCATCCACAGTTAATCACTGTCCACAACAGTAAAGCCATCCACAGTTCATCACTGTCCACAACAGTAAAGCCATCCACAGTTCATCACTGTCCACATCAGTAAAGCCATCCACAGTTGATGACATTGTCCACAACAGTAAAGCCATCCACAGTTGATGACATTGTCCACAACAGTAAAGCCATCCACAGTTCATCACTGTCCACAACAGTAAAGCCATCCACCAGTTGATGACATTGTCCACAACAGTAAAGTCATCCACAGTTCAACACTGTCCACACAACAGTAAAGCCATCCACAGTTCATCACTGTCCACAACAGTAAAGCCATCCACAGTTCATCACTGTCCACAACAGTAAAGCCATCCACAGTTGATGACATTGTCCACAACAGTAAAGCCATCCAAGGTTCATCGGGAAGGTTGGTATGAGACCTGATATTGCTCTCCACTCAGGATCATGACAAATCGATTCTGATTGAATTCACTGTGCCAGATAAAAGCAGAATGGAGTAAGCTGGCATCTACAAGACTGAGACGTGTGTCAGTTTGGCAGCACCATGAGAGAATCTGACTTCCGGGCCAGAGTTCTTATCATAGATGTTGCAGCAAGGAGGGTCATAGGTTCATCAGCTTACGATCTCATGAAATAGCTCAGGATTTCTGGTTCAAAGAGACCAGGACCATGAAGACAATGGCAGAGTAGTTGAACAGAGTTCCTGCTGATCTGATGGAGGAGGAACGAAAGTGAAGTTCATAAGGCGTCATCTCTGAAGACCTTCTGCTGTTCAGCAACCCAGACTTTTTTTCCGAGTTAGTACTGTAGTTTACAGCATGTTGCTTGCACTATATCCCACAATGTGCCGATAGCACCAAATCAAGCAGTATGATTATTGTTAGTGTTGTATCCAACAAGAAGATCTCAGCATTATATCCTACGATATGTTATCAACACTGCATCCTGCAAGTTGTTGTTTAGCACTGTATCTGACATGTTATTTACTACATTCTACAATATCCAGTTAATACTCTGTCTTACAATATCTCAGTCCTGTGTTCAATGGTGTTTCATGAGTACTATGTTACACAGTACATTGTTAGTATTGTTTCCTACAGAATGTTTATTAGGACTGTATCCTATAATATGTTGTTACAACTGTATCCAACTGTACTGGTGCTGGTATCACAAAATCTTGCTACATGTTGCTGCTGCTTTAGCTTACAAAGCATTGTTAGTAGCCCTACTGTATGATACAGCACATTATTTCTGCATCCCATTGTATGTTTTTCTTGCTGTATTGCTATGTTTCCGTGGTTTCATGCAGTAACAGTAAAGTGATAAATCACTCAGTGTGCAACATCTTAGTGTGCATTCAAATAGCGCGCACAAGTTTAATAGAATCGCGCGACAATACTTGCGCACATGTACTCTTGCATGCTGATTGTCACTGTGTGCTTGATGTTAAACAGAAGGGATTTTTTTTCATACTGCACACGAGCCTGTTCTCTCTCTCTCTCTCTCTCTCTCTCTCTCTCTCTCTCTCTCTCTCTCTCTCTCTCTCTCTCTCTCTCTCTCTCTCTCTCTCTCTCTCTCTCTCAGTAGCCTGAGTCTGTGGCATGTCGTGCCAGCAATGATTGTGGCATAATGCTATACTTGCCCATTTTAAATTGATCCGTCGAGCCTATAGCATCATACTGATGATCCATCATCCTTCCTCATCTCCAACACTATGACAACAGCTCACGACATAAGTCTCCACTCTGACATGAGCAAGTCATTAAGCCATATGTATCAGGTTTGCTAATGCGGTGTCAAATCGTAAAACCCATCGGCCTCCATCCACACGTTGACCCTGCACTCCTTCAACAGAGCAACAGATTCTACATCATGAGACTGAATGGATGTGTCTGAAAGTCCCTTCATCCACTTCAATCCCCCCTCCCACAGTTCAGCAACAACTCGATCATGAAGGAGGCCTACCAGGGGGCGTCATCCACTTCGCCAAGGAAGACCCAGATGTACTCAGCCTGGACGCGGAAGTGCACCGGGCCAAGATGGCGGCGGAGCCTACGCCTTCATCGAGGAGGAGGACTTGCTGGACCTGTGGGCGGCGGAGGACTGCTCCCTGAGGGTCATCCGAGGCCGTATCGTCGGCATGGAAACCTACAACGTCTTCACCCCCAAGGGCTCCGTCCTGACAAAGAGGATAGATGCGGTGTGAGTGAAAAGACACTGTGTGAGTGAACAGACACGGTGTGAGTCAATAGACACGGTGTGAATGAATAGACACAGTGTGAGTGAACTATCAGGGAATAGACACAGTGTGAGTGAACTATCAGGGAATAGACACCGTGTGAGTGAATAGACACTGTGTGAGTGAATAGACACGTTGTGAGTCAATAGACACGGTGTGTGAGTCAATAGACACGGTGCGAATGAATAGGCATGGTGTGAATGAATAGACACTGTGAGTGAACTATCAGGGAATAGACACAGTGTGAGTGAACTATCAGGGAATTGACACAGTGTGAGTGAATAGACACGGTGCGAATGAATAGGCACGGTGTCAGTGAACTATCAGGAAATAGACACAGTGTGAGTGAATAGACACGGTGTGAGTGAATAGACACAGTGTGAGTGAACTATCAGGGAATAGACACAGTGTGAGTGAATAGACACGGTGCGAATGAAAAGGCACGGTGTGAGTGAAGTATCAGGGAATAGACACAGTGTGAGTGAATAAACACGGTGCGAATGGATAGGCACGGTGTGAGTGAAAAGACACGGTGTGAGTGAACTGTCACAGAATAGACGCGGTGTGAGTGAAAAGACACAGTGTGAATGGTTAGGCACAGTGTAAATGAATAGGCACAGTGTGAATGAATAGGCACAGTGTGAATGAATAGCACGGCGTGAATGAATAGGCACGGTGTGAGTGAATAGACACAATGTGAGTGAATAGATACAGTGTGGATGAACTGTAAGAGAATAGACCAGTGTGATGGAACTGACACAGTGTGAAGGAATAGACACGGTGTGGATGAACTCTAAGAGAATAGACACAGTGTGAGTGAACCGTTAGAGAGAGGGGAGAGAAAGAGAGAGGGGAAGAGAGAGAGAGGGAGGGAGGGAGGGACAGACAGACAGACAGACAGAGACAGGGACAGAGACAGAGAGACAGACAAACAGACGACAGACAGACAGACTGAGAGGGACAGAAAACAGAGATACAGGCAGACAGATAGACACGCAGAGAGAGAGAGAGAGAGAGAGAGAGAGAGAGAGAGAGAGAGAGAGAGAGAGAGAGAGAGAGAGAGTCACACACACACACACACACACACACACACACACACACACACACACACACACACACAGAGTTCCTTTCCTGCCAAGTCCCCCCAGGCAGAAGCAATAAGGGAAGTCGCTCTGCCTGTGTTGCAGACTGCTGAGGCTGGAGGCAGGGGGCGTGATGAACCAGCTGAAGGCTTTGTGGTGGCTCCTGGACCGCACGTGCGCCTCGTCCGCCTCCTCCCAGAGCGCCATCACGCTGCCTACCATGCAGGGTGCCTTCTACCTGGCTGCTGCAGGCCTGGCGCTGGCTCTGATGGCGCTGGGGGTGGAGAGGGGAGGGGGGCGGGTGTGGGTGTGGATGCGGGAGGCAGGGAGGGTGTGGCTTCCTGCTGTGCTGTGCTGGCGAAGGGAGGGGGAGTGAGTGCACTGTCCTGGAGGGTGGGGTCACACATACAGACGCACACGTGCGCGTGCGTACACATGCACGCACGCACTCACGCACGCACACACACACACACACACACACGCGCACATACACCCACGCACACACACACGCGTGTGTTGAAAATGATACTGGAATACGCATGTATGCTACTTATTTTAAAGGGTCAAGACCATATGAAGGCATCCAGATGATCATATTTGTCCAAAGAGCTGTATAAACTGGGACACAAAGTGAAGAGTAATGGTTGGAAAACATGTTTGTATACCCTCACACCATTTCTGACGTCAAAATGAAACGGTGTCACTAAAGGCTACTGCACAGATGCCTTGGGACTGATGTACTGAAGACACTAGGTGTTCCGAACAGTGATTGGTTTAGAGAGATCGGTGTAGTTTCAGTCACTCATTGAAAGATTTCATTGTACAAATCTTTTTGACACCGTACGGTCATTCAATGTTTGGGCAAATACTTGCATATCTAATGAGTGAAAAAAATTCTGTTTTTCATTTAATTTGCATATAACTGAACCATTAGCCGTTATTGGAATTAATGAAAATATCTACGTCGACTCAGTCGGTATTCATTATATCATTAGCTGAATACTATTTCTATCAATATAGAATGGGGGAAAATCCCCTAGCCTGCAAGGATTTCTGAATAAGGTTAAAAAATTGATATAGAACCGAAGAGTATACTGCTTGTAAGAATCTGGGATGTGAAATTTTTAACTTAACAAAATGGATCCCATATAAGATGATGGATACGGACACAACAAAAATCATGATCCTGTGCGGATTTTGTATGCCTACCTTTAAGTATTATTGTTGTGATTATACCCTTCTGGCAACATTGTACTTCATTGCTCTGTACAAGCCCAGTGGATAATGTTAAGAAGCTTTGTACACCACTTTGTATTGTGATCCACCCACTGCCAGTTTTCACAACGTCCTTGAACTCTTTCTCTCTCTCTCTCTCTCTCTCTCTCTCTCTCTCTCTCTCTCTCTCTCTCTCTTTCTCTCATGATTTTTTTCTTCCTGTCCTCTTCAGAATTTGACAAACTATTATGATTATCAATGATGTTTGATTTAGTTGCACTCCCCTTTCATTTATAGATATGTCTAATTTACGGTTTTTCTTTTATATGAATTGATGTTTAATTTACTCGTAGTTTTTGCCTTTGTGTCCGTATGAGCATGCATTTAAAAAAAATTAAAATAAAGAATCTAAAATAAATCTGTTCACATTTTTGTCAACGTAGCACACACACACGCACACACACACACACACACACACACACACACACACACACACACACACACACACACACACACACACGTGCGCGCGTACATGCATCCCCCCCCCCCAACCGCCACTTTCAGCACACCATTGGGCAGCGCTGCTTTGATCGTGTTGCCTTTGGAGCCATCTGTGCCTGGGATATATTCCAAGGGAAATGGATGAGATCTTCGAGTGCATGAATGGAGTCACTCCAACGATAGATGACACTGACGTCACCGGAGGGATCAAAGAAAGAGCATGATGGAAAACGTTCTGGGCATGATCATGAATTTGCCCAAGTTTTGCATCCCAGATTTTAAACCTCACTAAGCCGATGAAGGACCTTCTGAGAGATGTGGATGGTGTCTGGGACCAGAGCAGCTATCAGACCTGCAAAGTACCCAGAAGATTCTCACCAAACAACCGGTCCTCACCTACTTGGACCTCACAAAGGAAGTCACACTGATGGAGGATGCCGGCAAGTTTGGCCTTGGAGCAGTCATTTTCCGCGGGAGGTAGAACCTGC
Source organism: Conus betulinus (assembly GCA_016801955.1). Taxonomy (NCBI): domain Eukaryota; kingdom Metazoa; phylum Mollusca; class Gastropoda; order Neogastropoda; family Conidae; genus Conus; species Conus betulinus. Next base: position 16,359 of record JADBJO010016155.1, on the reverse strand, counting down.
AGACTATGCCTCAAAGTCCTTAACCGCAACTGAGCAACATTGTGCTTAAATCGAAAAAGGGCTTTACGCTGTTTCTCTTGGAATGTAAAAGAGATTTCACCAGTACATCTATGGACGACAAGTCAAAGTTCTGTCGGATCACAAAAACCATTGGAAATCCTGGCAAAGAAACTACTGGCAGCCGCTCCACCAGGACTTCAGAGGATGCTCGTGCAGCCCAAATCACAGGCTGATATTCGGTCACATACCTGGGGTGGGCATAGTGGTGGCGGACACATTGTCAGTGAAGCAGCTGCCTGATTCAGTCGACTGCGAGGTGGACTTCAATGCACAGGTCCATGCTGTCCCTAGGAATCTCTCCTTCAATGACAGGAAAATGGAGCTGTACAGAGGCTTCCAGGTAAAGGCGCTGAACTTCACTGTATGAAGTTTCATCTGACTGAGGGATGGCCCTACAGAAAGGAAGAGTCCCTCCCCACTGCAGCGGCTTTTGGGACAGTTGGAAATGAACAGTTCATTATCGATGGTATCATCACGAAGGAAGAAAGAATCTTCATCCCCACAGCCTTGTGACCTGAGCTGTTGCGAAAAGTCCATGAAGGCCATTAGGGCATGGAGAGAACAACAAGTCGTGTCAGACAGAGTCTAATTTGGCCAGGTATGACAACTGATATTGAGAGGATGATAGCAGCATGCCCTGTCTACGCTCTCAAACTTCCCTCTAACCCTTGACAGCCCCTCTACCCCCCACTCCCCCCCCCCCCACCCCCACTCGTCCACAGCCTGGCAGAGGCTGGCCACAGACCTGTTCACGTGGAACGAGAGAGAAACTTGCCACTGACTGTAGATTACTACAGTTCCAGGTTGACAGCTCACCATGGTGTCATCCACCAACGTCTTCAAAAAGATTGTCCACACTCTTGGTCCGTCGTGGCATGTCAGAACTACTGATGAGTGACAATGGTTCCCAATACCCGTCTAACCAATTTGTTATTTAGCTTCATCTTGAGACTTCAAGTACATCTCTCTAGCCCAGCTAACCTCAGTACAGCGCGCGGCCTGGCTGGAAAAAAAAAATGTACAGATTGTCAAAAATATCGTGGACAAGGCAAAACCCAGTGGCACCAACCCACTTCCACCCATTGTGGGATGCTGCACAACGCCTGCAGACAGCCCAGGTATCTCCGCAGAGCACCTCATGGGACGTCCGCATTATGCCACTCTGGCCTTGACCCACTCTCCCCCTCTCGCCCCCAGACCCTCCTGCCACACTCTGTCACCCTATGACCTCAGCGCCCCCTGACCCTCCTGCCACACACTGTCACCCTATGACCCCAGCGCCCCCTGACCCTCCTGCCACACACTGTCACCCTATGACCAGCAGCGCCCCCTGACCCTCCTGCCACACACACTGTCACCCTATGACCCCAGCGCCCCCTGACCCCTCCTGCCACACACTGTCACCCTATGACCTCAGCGCCCCCTGACCCTCCTGCCACACACTGTCACCCTATGACCTCCTGCAGCGCCCCCCTCACGCCTCCTCCTGCCACACACTGTCACCCTATGACCTCAGCGCCCCCTGACCCTCCTGCCACACACTGTCACCCTATGACCTCAGCGCCCCCCTGACCCTCCTGCCACACACTGTCACCCTATGACCCAGCGCCCCCCTGACCCTCCTGCCACACACTGTCACCCTATGACCTCAGCGCCCCCTGACCCTCCTGCCACACACTGTCACCCTATGACCTCAGCGCCCCCTGACCCTCCTGCCACACACTGTCACCCTATGACCCAGCAGCGCCCCCTGACCCTCCTGCCACACACTGTCACCCTATGACCCCCAGCGCCCCTGACCCTGACCCTCCTGCCACACACTGTCACCCTATGACCCCAGCGCCCCCTGACCCTCCTGCCACACACCTGTCACCCTATGACCCCAGCGCCCCACACTGTCACCCCAGCGTCCCCCCTGACCCCTCCCCCCACTGCCACACACTGTCACCCCAGCGTCCCCTGACCCTCCTGCCACTGTCACCACACTGTCACCCCATGACCCTATGCGCCTCCAGAGGAGCCAAGAAAAAACACTGCAATCGCTTTGCACACACACCTGACACCTCTCCAGGAGGACCCAGTCGATGTCCCACCCAACAAGGGAGAGAACTGGAAACCAACAACAGTCATCAAAAAAGACTCCCGCAGGTAATACTCTGTGTGAATGATACGTCAGAAGGATCATCAATGATTACGACCACAACAGAACGCCCTCCTGAATCAGATGCCCAGGTCGACAGGGAGCCCTATCTGGACTGAAGGTCACCACCCAGCCCTCACCCCTGGACCCCGCAGAGTGGTCAGCCAATCATCTGTCTCAATCTCCACCTCTGTCAACAGATCACAGGCAACCAGCGGAGGATAGCCGTTTTGGACGGCCGGTAAGACTCCCCAAGACACTGTACCTGTGAACACAGCGCATACACTTCCTGCACACAAGTGTATAAATGCACCAGGAATGCATACAACTCGTTAAAAAACAACAGCAAAGACATGGGAGACTCTGGTAAAAAGACCCAGTGAGATAATGAGCACACCAGTGACTTGGTTGAAAGGCCCAGTAGAAGTACTGAGCACATAATGATCTGGGGGAAAACCAGTGAGATAAATGAGCGCACAATGACTGGTGAAAGGGCCAGTGAGATACTGAGCACATAATGACTGTCTGGAAAAACCAGTGAGTATAAACTTGAGCGCACAAGGACTGGTAAATAGAGTGTCGAGATAAAATGAGCGTACAATGACTGGTAAAAGAGCCAGTGAGATTAATGAGAGTACAAATTGACTGGTGAAATAGAGCGCCAGTGAGATAATGAGACCTCTAGTACACAATGAGTGACTGGTACCAGTGAGTGAGATAATGAGCACACAATGTCATGGTAAAAATGACCCAGTGAGATGACTCACTGGTACACAATGACTGGTAAAAGACCCAGTCGAGTGAGATATTGGGCACACAATGACTGGTAAAAGAGCCAGTTGATGATAATGGGACACACAATGAGTGGTTAAAGAACCCACTGAGTGAGATTGAGGAGCACACACTGAATGGTAAAAGACCCAGTGAGATAATGGCGTGACACATGTATGGTAAAGACCTAAAGACCTCATGGGAACACAATGAGTGGTTTATGACCTGGTGAAACGATCGAGCCGGGGAATGACTGTGCAGACCCAGGGCAGATAATGAGCCACACAGTGACTGGTGAAAGAACCCATGAGATAATGAGTGGACAATGATTGGTAAAGGACCAGTGGAGAATGGAGCACACAGTGGACTGGTAAGATCCCAGTGAGATAAGAGCACACAATGACTGGTGAAAGACCAGGGAGATAATGAGCACCATAAGACTGGTGAACTACCCGGACTTAAAGACACAGTGTGAATAATGGACCCCCCAGGTGATGATAAGGAGAACCAGTGAACATGAGGACTGGTGAAATCATGACCCAGGGAGAGGATATGAGCAACACGTGATTGGGTGAAAGACCCAGTGAGATAATGAGCACTTAATGGGACCTGTGAAAGACCCCAGGAGATAATGAGCGTGACAAGGATACTGGGGAAAGACCCAGGGAGATAATGAGCACACAGTGGGACGGTGAAACGACCCAGTGAGATAATGAGACAAATAATGACTGGTGAAAGACCCAGTGAATGGGTGACGAGAGGAAAACCAATAGCCCTAGTTGAACGGTGCCGGGGGGTAAAAACGACATGAGCCAGAACTGGGTAGTTTTACCAAAAAAGATGAACGAATAGCATAGTCCTTCAACCATGAGCTGTGATAAGAGGGGAAAAGAGGTAGAAAGGGGTCGAACAAACAAGGTTCGAACAATCTGAAGTTAAATTAGAAAACGATCTGGGGGAATAAAACAAATGAATATGGCTAAGAAAACAAAACAATTAAGGTGCACACGAAAACTTGTGGGAAAGAAAGGGTTCCAGCCTGGAAGAGCGGCCAGAAAAAATACTTGAACGAGTGGGGCCAAAGGAAAACAAAGGGAGACGGGCGGGACGCTTTTCTTTGCGGTCCTTGGGGGGGGGGGGGGGGGTGGTGGGGGTTGGTTGTTAGTGAGTGAGGGTGGGGTGGGTAATCAAAAAAAAGGAAATCGGTGATGTAAAAAATCTCAATAAGTGTAAAGGTGGGTGTGTTAAAAAGGAAAGGGTGTGGGGGGGGGAGTGTGGGTGCATAGGGAGGCTTAAGTGGAAAACGCCGTGGCTTGTTGATATGATGGTGGGGCGGGTGGGGGGGGTGTATGCGGGTGATGTGGGAGAGGTGTGTGGTATTGGGTGTTGGGGTTGTGGTTGGGGGTGTTCCAAGGACTGTCGCAGAATGGTACATGAGGGGTGTCATAACATGACTGGGGCTGGTGTGGGCGTGTGTGTTGGGGTGGTGGTTGGTTGTTTGGGTTGTTGTCTTGTTTGTGTTTTTGGGGTGTGTGTTGTGTTGTAGGCTGCCACCCATGAGTTGACATAACGTGCGGGCAGCAAGCTAAGGTCAAGGGGGGTCGCGACATTTAGCCTACAAACCAGAGGGGTGGGCACACCGCATAGGGGTGGGCTACATCTAGCAGCCACTGGCCCTAGACCAACAAGGCACCAACGGGGGGAACCGCATTCAGGCTGGTAAGGAAACAGAAGCAGAGATGCTGAGACAAATAAAAACACAAGGATAGGCGCTAGGGGACACGCGGGAAAGAAGGGAAGAAATCAGAAATGCTGAATGAGCAAGGCGCGATGATTAGACCAGACAAAAGAATCATCGTATCACATTATTATATTAAGAAAGGGATCATGGGAATAAATCAATAAGGGGAGGGGTTGGGGTGGTGGGCGGGGCAGGGCAGAGCTTGGGGTGGGCGCAACGGCATGTGGGTGGGGGGTGGGGGGGGGGGGGGGGGGGAGGGCTATAGAATGTGGTGGGCGGGGGGGTGGTGGGGGGTGCGAGGGGTTGGGGGGGCGGCGTCCAGCCGGCTGCAAATTTCTGCCAGCTCGGGGGAGGTGGGCGGGGGATAACGGGATGAACAGGCAGTAAGCGACTGGGGAAACAGCCCAGGGACGGAGGGCGCGGACGCGGCTCTTCGTATGTTCGCCTCAGCTCTGTTCAGTTGCAGGCGCCCTGGCCACAGCCAGGTACACAAGCACGGCACACTGGCACAAGGGTCGTAACATTAACGCGGGTGACAACTCAAAAAAAAAGTACGATAGGAACACCAACTGGGGGTGCGAACGGTCTCTAACCCCGTAAGTTGAAACGCACTACGAAGCAGCCGGGACAAGAAAACCTCGTCACAATACAAAACCTGAGGACCGCTATATAGGACGGACAGCTTCGCAAACATATAGGCGGGCGGTGACACATCACGCGTCAATATCATGGAACAAGGGGGAGTCCGGCGCTCGCTCCTGGAGTGGGCAAACGCAGGCCGCGCACAAGGTAACCAACCAGATCAGGCGTGCCGGCTCGTGGGGGAACACACGTTCGGGGGCAGGTTGGGGAGAAAACATTGCGGAGCTCGGGCTATCGCGAAACACGACAGGGGAAAAACAACCAGTGGGGAAGCCAAGGCAGTGCCCTACGGCAGGGGGGGTACAGCGACGAGCGAAAATACGACGGGGGGCAACTTGTGGAAAACCCTGTCATGCACACGCTCAACAATTCGGGGTTGGGCAAGAGCCCACATGGGCCCAGAAGCAAAAACAAGGGGAGGACAGAAGAAGCTCTGATGTCATGAACCACGAGGGGGAAAAGCAGCTGGTCTACTCGCGCAAACAACCGGCCTGCGCGGAGGAGAGTCAAGAGGGAGAGAACAGCACATGTTCCACCCTGGGAAAAAAGAAAGGGCAAAAAACGGACAGTGTGGGGGACAAACAAGTCGGCGGGAAGGAAATAAACGCAACGGGAAGCAATCCTGCTGGCGAACAATGCCATATGTGGAAATGCGTGGGGGTTTAGCAAAGGTTTAACCACTCGGGCGAACAATGGAGTAAGGCAAGAAAGAAAGGTGACTCACAAATTGAAAAAAAGCTGTAGGGTGACAAACCACGAAAGAAAGTGGGGTGGGAGGAAGTGACGTAAGGGCCTTATGGACAAAGACAGCAGATAGCAAAGGCAAACTAGGTTCCAAAGACACAAAGGGACAAAAAGCAACACACTATAAACACACACACAAACAATAAAACGAGGTCGGTCAAAGTAAGACCAATGTGAGTCAATACAGGGAACGAGGGGTACGGCCACCGGGGTGACAGGACTAACGGGACTAATGTCATGGGGCCAGAAAGAACGGAACAGAGGACCAAGAGACGCGCCCGCACTGGGTCACATAAGGCGGGGTGACACAGTGCTAGGAATGTCATGCGACAGGTAATAACACCCACATACCACGAGCATCTCAGAGAAGAACTTGCACGCACGCACCCAAACCCCTCGCAACACACACCCAACACAACACCACACCTCACCCACCACCACACACCCACACACACACACACACACACGGGCATGTGCCGACACACGAAAATGCATATGCCGCGCACCCACACGAAAACCACAGAAGTAAATAAGAGACACACAAGAATACACAAAAACAGGCGAGGATTATGTTATCAACAAACGGCCTCACATCTGTATGAGGTCATCACCTTTCTTCCACGGGAGCACGGGGACAAGCTGACGTATTCCGCAGCGGTCGGAATTCTGCCTTACCAGCACTGAAGAGGGTCACCATGGGGGAGGGTGGCAGAAGACAGTGCGGTATAGAACAACATAATGCCAGGTGTAGCTCAATAGTTCTTGCATCGCATGGAATGTGACCTACCCTTATAGTTGCTGACCTGAAGTGCGGGTCACATGGGGCATAAAATAACACACACACACACCCCACACGCACAAAGTCACACACCCACACACCACACACACACTCAACACAGAAACCACCCACCAAACAACCCCACGCATAATACACCGACCATATAACAGACGAGATCGGGCCTGGAAGCGCCGTCACACCAACACACCCACACACACACACACAGACACAGACAAAGGAACCACAAAACAAAACGACACCACACATACCCAACACACACACACAAAAACACAAGCGAACACACACACGACATTCCTCAGATATTCCCCCTTAGAAGTCCTTCACACCACACACCCCACCACACACACCACACACAACACACAGAGTTTTCCCAAAAAATACCTTCACACACACACACACACACCACCACACACACACAACACACACACACACGCACAGAAGAGAGCCCATACAAACTCCCAAGTTCTTATTTTGCGAAGGTACGGAAGACAGGAAGAGGAAATTAACCATTGCAGTGATATTGAAAGAGAGTCCAAGGATGTTTGTCTGTAGACGACAGTGTCTGGTCTGTTTATCGTCAAAACACCCGCCGGAAAGGTAATCAACTCATTTCCATGAACACTGACAACCGGTGAGCTAGTACTGGGGTGGAGCAGCGTTGGCTCCAGGCCCATAATGTTCGTGTCCACAAAAACGCTTTCCCTGATCCGTAGTTTGCATTATCTCACTGGGTCTTTCAACCATCATTAAGTGCTCTTACTCACTGGGTCGTTCACCAGGCCATGGTACGCGCATTATCACACTGTCATGGGCACCAGTCAGGAGTGCTCATTAGCTCACTGGGTCCTATCACCAGATCCACTGGGGGCGCATTATCTCACGGGGCTCTGTCACACATTCATGAAAGGCTACGATGTCGCCCGGGGTCTTCGCACCAGCACTGGGCTCCGGTCGCCCTGGGTCGGGCACCAGGCATGTGTACGCGCATAGCGCACGGGGTCCTGCACACACCAGGACGGCGCAGGAGCTCACGGGGGTGGCACCAAAAAAACCACAAAATGATATGGCTCAACTGGACATCACCTGGGTCGGGCACCCTGAGGGGGCTCAGCACTCCTGGGGCGTCACCAGTCAGGAGTGCGCTGATGCTGCACCTGGGGCAGTTCACCATCAGAGTGCCAAGTGTAGCTCAACACCAAATCACAACATGACCAGGGTCAAGGGGGGGGGGCGCAGCGAGCGCACTGCCTTCACCCCCAAGCACGGGGGTGCTCATGAGCGCACTGGGGCACCTGGACCAGGCAGGGGGGGCTCAGAGACACCGGGCGGGCACCAGGCACTGGGGTGGTCATGACTCCCTGGGTTCAATGGTACCAGTCAGATGTGGAAGGACTACTGCTCTCACGGGGCGGGAACCACCGAGGTGTGCCCAGTATCGCACGGGGGGGGTGACCAGACAGGGGACGCTCAATGAGCATCACGCCAGTCCGGGGGACCATCATGGGAGGTGCCGCATTATCTCACGGGCGTTGAACCACGCAGTGGGGTGCCCATTATCGTCACTGGGGCGGGTTAGCCAGGCAGGGGACGCAGCCTTTATCTCACGCAGGCCGTTACCAGTCAGGGGGGCTCAGGAGCGCACGGGGCTATTGACCACGTCATGGGGCGGGCCCATGATCTCACTCAGTCGTGGACCAGCAGTGGGACTCTCAGTACGCGCACGGGCTCTGGGACCCAATCATTGGACACTCTCACTGAGCTCACTGGCCTCGGGGACCAGTCATGGGTGGCCGCATGTATCGCAGCTGTGGAGTGCCAAGCCTAACATTAGGGCTGCAGGAGCGCACGGGGCCAGAGCCCACCAAGTCGGGGTCGGCCGCAGTGACGCACGGGTAGGGGGCCACCAGGCATGAGGGGGCCAAGGTCTCCCGGGCCGGGGCACCAGCCCGGGTGGCGCAGTAGGCGCACGGGGTCGGGAACCAGAGTCTCCCATGGACGTTGGCTCGTTTGCTTTTAGAACGAGTTGGTATCAATTCGGGTGGCAGGTATACACTTGGTTGCGGAATGTAATGCGCTGGGCACAGTCCAGTGTCTGGGGATTCTTACCGGCCGTCCCAATCGGCTAGCCTCCGCTGGTATCCTTTGATCTTTGACGAGGTGGGACAGATTGAGGACAGATGATTGCTTGACCCACCTCTGCGGGGTCCAGGTGAGCGGCTGTGGTTCCTTCAGTCCAGATAGGGCTCACTGCGACCTGTGCATCTGTCTTCAGGAGGCGTCTGTTGTGGAGAAATCATTGATGACTCCTGCTGACGGATCATTCACAGAGTCTTCCTGCGGAGTCTTTTTGAGACGTGTGTTGGTTATCCAGTTCTCTCCCTTGTTGGTGTGACATCTCTACTGGCCCCTGAGAGGTTTCTGTGTGTTCACAGCGGATGTGCAGTGTTTTTCTTGGCTCCTCTGAGGCGCTAGGGTCAGGGTGAACGTGTGTGGCAGAGGATGAGGACGCTGGGGTACGCAGTGTGTGGCAGGAGGTGGTACGGGGACGCAATGGGGTGACAGTGTGTGGCAGGGAGAGGGTAAGGGGGCGCTGGGGTCATAGGGGTTGACAGTGTGTGGCAGGAGGGTGAGGGGGCGCTCGGGGGTCATAAGGGTGACAGTGTGTGGCAGGAGGTGTCAGGGGGCGCTGGGGTCAGTAGGGTGACAGTGTGTGGCAGGAGGGCTGGTGAGGGGGGCGCTGAGGGTCAGTAGGGTGGACAGTGTGTGGCAGGAGGGTCAGGGGGCGCTGCGGGGTCATAGGGCGACAGTGTGTGGCAGGAGGGAGGGGTGAGGGGGCGGCGCTGGGGCGGGTCAGTGGGTGGCAGGTTTGTGGCAGGGTCAGGGGGCGCTTCGGGGTCCACGTAGGGGTGACAGGGTGGGGCAGGAGGGTCCAGGGGGCGCTGGGAGTCATAGGGTGACAGTGTGTGGCAGGAGGGTCAGGGGGCGCTGAGGTCATTGAGGGTGACAGTGGTGTGGCAGGAGGGTGTGAGGGGGGCGCTGAGGTAATAGGGTGACAGTGTTGTGGCAGGAGGTCAGGGGCCGCTGAGTCATGAGTGTGACAGGTGTGTGCAGGAGGGGCAGGGGGGCAGATGGGGTTCATAGGGTGGACAGCGTTTGTGGCCAAGAGGGTCAGGGGGCGCTGGGGGACCGACGCAGTGTGTGGCAGGAGGGTACAGGGGGCGCTGGGGTCATCGGGTGACAGGGTGTGGCAAGGAGGGTGCGAGGGCGCGGAGGTAATAGCGCTGACAGTCATGGCAGGAGGTGACGTGGGTCATAGCGGTGGCAGAGGGGGAGGAGGGTCAGGGGGCGCGGTGGGTCATAGGGGGGTGAAACAGTGTGGCAGGAGGGTCAGGGGGCCGCTGAGGTCATAGGGTGGACAGGTGTGTGGGCAGGAGGGTCAGGGGGCGCTGGGGGTCATAGGAGTGACAGTGTGTGCAGGAGTGTCAGGTGGCAAAGGATGGGGGTCATGGGGACAGTGGGGCAGGAGGGTAGGGGGCACAAGGTCGCAGGAGGGTGGGCGGCTGAGTGGCGGAGGTGTCAGTTGGGGGCAGGAGGGTCTGGGGGTCACTGGGGGTGACAGTGTGTGGCGACTAGGGCATGGGGCGGCTAAAGAGGTCATGTGTGAGTGAACAGGGGAGTGGGTTGGCCAGAGAAGGTCAGGAAACAAGCATGAGAAGTCCAAAGGTGAGGGGTTGACAGTGTGGCAGTAGGCTGGGGGCCGAGAGTGAGTGGGTCAAGCAGAGTGGTATGCGGACAGTCCCATGAGTTGCGTTCTGCAGGAGATACCTGTACTGTCTGCAGCGTTTGTTCAGCATCCCACCAAGGGTTGGAATTGGTTGTGTGCCACTGGGTTGGCCTTGTCCACGATATTGTTGACAATCCTTACTTTTTTTTCCAGCCATGCCGCGCGCTGTACTGCGGTTATCTGGGCTACGATAGATGTACTGAAGGTCTCAAGATGAAAGCTAAATAACAATTGTTATCGGTATTGGGAACCATTGTCACCCTCAGACAGTTCTGCCAAAAAATGCCACTGACGGACAAGAATGGGGACACTTTTTGAAAGACGTGGTGGATACACCATGGTGAGCTGTCACCTGAATGTAGTAATCTACAGTCAGTGAAGTTTTCTCTCGTTTCCACGGACATTTCTGTGCCAGCCCCTCTGCCAGGCTGTGACGAGTGGGTGGTGGAGGGGGGGGGAGTGGGGGGTATAGGCTGTCAAGGTTGTAGAGTGAAGTATGAGAGGCGTAAGACCTGAATGCTGCTATCATCCTCTCAATATCAATGGTTGTCATACCGTGGCCAAGCTTAGATCTGATCTGACACGACTTTGTGTTCTCGTCCATGCCCTAATGCCTTCATTAGGACTTTTCGCAAACAGGCTCATGTCACAAAGTCTGTGGGGATGAATAGTTCTTGGCTCCCTTCGTGCTGATTCCGATCTAGCTAAGAACTGTTTGTCATTTCCAACTGCCGCGCAAAAGCCGCTGCAACATGGTGAGGTACTCTTCCTTTCTGTAGGGCCCATCCCTCAGTCATCATATTGAAACTTCAATACAGGGAAGTTCACGCAGCCTTAACCTGGAAGCCTCTTTACAGCTCCATTTTCCCGTGTCCATTGAATGAAGAATCATTCCTAGGGACAGCAATGGACCTGTGCATTGAAGTCCACCCGGCAGTCTACTGTGAATCGGCAGCTGCTTCACTGACAATGTGGTCCCGCCACCACTAATGCCCACCCCAGGTATGTGAACCGCTTTTTCAGGCCTGTGATGTTGGGCTTCACTAGCAATCCCGCTGAAGTCTCTGGTGGAGGCGGCTGCCAGGATTGTCTCTGACCAGGATCTTCCAATGGGGTTGTGGATCCGACAGAACCTTTGACTTCTCGTCCATAGAGTGTTACTGAATGAAATCTTGTACATTTCCAAGAGACCAGCGCTAAAGCCCTTTTTTTTCATTTAAGCACACTGTTGCTGGCCTTGCGGTCAAGGACTTTGAGCTCAGTGAGTCCTGCAGATTCTAATCATCTCCCTGAAAATGACTGCTCCAAGGCCAAACTGCCCGGCCATCCACCGCCAGCCAGTGTGACTTCCTTTGTGCTGTCCAGGTAGTTGAGGAACGCGGTTTGTTTTGGGTGAGAATCTTCTGGGTAGCTTTGACAGGTCTGAGGATTGGCTGCTCTTGGCCCAGACACCATCCACAAGGGTCTCATCAGAGGGTCCTTCAACATCGGCCGAGTGAGGTTTACAATCCTGGATGCAAACTTGCGCAAATTGACATGATTCATCCCAGAACGTTTACCAGCATGACGTCTTCACTTGAATCCCCCCAGTGAGGTCAGTGTCATCTATAGTTGGAGTGACTCCATTCATGCACCTCGAATATCTCAAGCCAGTCCCGTGGAATATAGTCCGCCGCCGGCACAGATGGCTCCAAAGGCAAGGGCAGCGATCAAAGAGCAAGCGTACTGCCAAGTGGGTGGTGCGGGGAAATGTGACAGGTCAATATGGGAGGGGGGGAATGGCTGTTACATGTACGGGCGTGCGCACGGTGTGTATGGGTGTGACTGTGTGTGTGTGTGTAAGTGTTTGTTTCGGTACTTTGAGGTGTGGGTGTTGTGTGTAGTGGCGTGTACACAGTTGATGCTAGCGAAAAATTGACAAAAAACTGTGAACAGATTTATGGTTGGTAGCATTCTTTAAGTTTAATTTTTTTAAATGCATCCGCATGACACTGACGTCAAAGGCAAAAACCAGCTCAGTAAATTAAACCATTCAATGGGGGTGGGGCGGGCAGTATAAATTAAAAAAGCTGCGGTAACAAATGTAGAAAAGGGGGGGCGGGGGGGGGGACAATAAGTGCAAGGGCAGGGACGAGAAAAGGGGGGGGGGGGGGGGGGGGCAGAGCCAAGATAAAAACAAAGAAAAAAGCTGAACCGATCTGATACATGAAGAGGGGTGCACTAAAATCAAACATGCAATGATACATAATGGGAGGGTTGTTTGTCAAATTATCCGGTGAAAGATTGACAGAAGAAAAGAATCAGAGAAAGCAATATAGAGAGAGATAGGCTGAGAGATAGAGAGAGAGAGAAGAGAGAGAGAAAGAGTTCAGGACTTTGGTGAAACTGGCCATGGTGGTCACAATACAAGTGGTTGTACAAAGCTTCTTAACATTATCCACTGCGTGCTTGTACAGAATCAATTAAGATACAATGGTGCCAGCAATGAGCGTAATCACAACAATAATACTTAAAGGTAGGCTATACAAAATCCGCACAGGATCATGATTTTTTGTTGTTGTCCGTAACCAATCATCTTATTGGGATCCATTTTGTTTTACGTTAAAAAATTTCACATCCAGATTCATTACAAGCAGTATGCGCCCTTCGGTTCTATCGGGGGGGGGGGGTCAAGTTTTTTTAACCTTATGCCAAATCCTTGCAGGCTAGGGGATTGTTCCCCCAATTGCTATATGATAGAAACTAGGTATTCATCTAATGAGTAAATGATGTGGACCCCTGAGTCGACGTAATGCAGTTGCCAATTAATTCCATCAACGCCTATGGTTCAGGGGGTAGTCCTATTTCAAATTACCACCTGGTGAAAACAGAATTTTGGGTTCACTCATATTATAATTGCCCAGTATGTATTCCCAAACAGTGATGCCGACGGTGTCAAAAAAAAAGATTTTTTTTTGTACGAGATGAAACTTTGAATAGATGACTGTGGAGCAGGACTGACCGATCTCTGCTAAAACCAGCACGTGATGTCGTAAACACCTAGGTGTCCTTTCAGTCCCTCGTCCCAAAGGCATCTGTGCTCCCAGCCTTTGATTGACACCTCGTTTTCATATTTGACGTCCAGAAAAGGTGGGGTGTGCGGGATCAAACATTTTTTCCAAGCCATTAACACTCACTTTGGTTTCCCAGTTTATACGCTCTGTGGAACAACTATGATCATCTGGCTGGCCTTCATCATGGGCTTGCCCTTTAAATAGAGTATCAGACATGCCGTATGCCAGTATCATTTATCAAACACACGACGGTGATGTAGTGCGTGGGTGTATGGATGCGACGTGTGTGTGTAGAGTGTTTGTGCGTTGGGTAGAGTGCGTGCGTGCATGTGTACGCCGGCGCACGTGTTAGGGCTGTATGATGTGACCGCACCCATCCAGGACAGGGTGCACTCACGTCCCCCTTCCCTTCGCACAGCACAGCACGCGTGCAGGAGCCACACCCTCCCTCGCACTCCCCGCCGCCACAGCCACAGCCCTCCCCCCGTGCACCCTCTCCAACCGCGCGCTGCGGTCCATCGAGAGGCCAGCCGCAGGCCTTCAGCAGCCAGGTAGAAGGCACCTGCATGGTAGGGTAAGCAACGTGATGGCGCTGCATGGTAGGCCAGGCGGACGGAGGGGCGCCGTGCGTTCCGAGGAGGCCACCACAAGCCTTCAGCTGGGTTCAGGTCACGCCCCCTGCCGGGGGGTCCGCCTCGGAGCAGTCTTCGGCCATGCCAGTCTAGGCGACGGGAAATGCGAGGGTCTTGGTCCCTTATTAGTCTTCTGCCTTGGGGACTTGGCAGGAAAAGGAACGTGTCTTTGTGTGGAATGTGGGTTGTGTATGTTTTGGTGTGTGATGGTGTCGGGAATGAAAGGTGTGTAGTGTGTCGTGTCTTGGACTCCTCATACTCTCATCTCCTCCCAACGGAAAGAGTAAGTCCCTCTCTGCCTCTCCCTCTCGTCCTCGCTCTCTCTCTCAGGGGGTCTCTCTCTCGCTCTCTGCGTGTCTATCTGTGCTGCCTTTTATCTCTGTTTTCGTGTCCCTGCATTCTCGTCTGTCTATCTGTCTGTCTGTTTGTGTCTGGTCTCTCTTCCTCTGTATGCCCCCTGTCTCGTCTGTCTGTCTGTCTCTCCTCCCTGCCGATCCCTCTCTCTCTCTCCGACTCTCGAACCACCGAAACCCTCCTCTCCTTTCTCTCCCTCTCTCTAACGGTTCACTCACCCTGTGAGCTTTCTCTTAGAGTTCATCCCACCGTGTCTAGTTCCTTCACACTGTGTCATTCACTCACACTGTGGTGGCCATGCTCTTACACATTTCTCCACACTGTATCTATTCACCTCACATTGTGTACCTATTCCCTCACACCGCTTACTATTCATCACGCCGTCGCTTATTCATTCACGAACGGTGCCTATTCTCAAAAATCACACGGGCCTATTCATTCACTGGTGGTCCTATAGCCAGGGATCACGGGCTGGTTCTTTCACTCACACCGGGGTGTCTATGTTCTGTACAGTGCACTCACGACCGGGTTGGCCTTTGACCTCACACCGGCGTCCTACCTCGGGCACCGGGGGGTAATCAACCAACACTGGTGGGGCATAGGTCCCTATACTGCACTTTACACCGGGCCTGTGCAATGTGCGGCACCGGGCAAAAAATACCGCGGGGGGGTCCACTGTGTCATGCCCGGATATTTGCACTCACACTGTGTCCGATTCCTCTCAACCGTTCGATCCCACACGGGGCTATTTCCGGAGGGGCCCTGACACCGTGCCATATTCAGTCGCACCTGGCCGATTCACGCACACTGGGTCAATTCCCTGATGTTCACGGCACACGGTGGCTATGTCGATATGCACGCACAGGGGTCTATTCAGGCACACCAGCCTATCATTCGCACCAGTGTCTATTGACTCCACGTCGGTGTCGAGTGGAACTCACAACTGGCAGTCACTCTCACAGTGCTATCACTCCACACGGGCTCTATTCCCTGACGAGGTTCACTCGGAGCGGCCGTGGGGTCGATGCCCTGATATCCGCACACTGGTCTATCCATATCAACCGTGTCTATTGCTCACAACTCGGTCATTTTCACGCACACAGTGTCCTTTTTCACTCACACCGCGCATCTATCCCTTGGTCAGACGGAGCCCTTTGGGGTGAAGACTTGGAGGTTGCCATGCCGACTATACGGCCTCGGATGACCCTCAGGGAGCAGTCCTCCGCCGCCCACAGGTCCCAGCAAGTCGCGCCTCCTCGATGAAAGGCCGGAGGCCTCCGCCCGCCATCTTGCCCGGTTGGCACTTCCCGTCCAGGCTGATACATCTGGGGCGTCCTTGGGCGAAGTGGATACGCCCTGGTAGGCCT
Source organism: Conus betulinus (assembly GCA_016801955.1). Lineage (NCBI taxonomy): Eukaryota > Metazoa > Mollusca > Gastropoda > Neogastropoda > Conidae > Conus > Conus betulinus. The sequence continues at coordinate 272 of JADBJO010016155.1, read as the reverse complement.
CTTCATGAGTCGAGTTGTTGCTGACTGTGGAGGGGGATTTGCGTGGTGAATGGACTTTTCAACACATCCATTCGTATCACTACATGATGTAGGAAGCTGTTGCTCATGTGAAGATTGCAGGTCACGTGTGATGGAGGCCGAATGGGTTTTTTAACACTTTATGACACGCATTAGCAAACATACATATGGCTTAATGCTGCTCATGATCAGAGTGGAGACTTATGTCGTGGCTGGTGTTAATTGAGGGTGTGAGATGAGCGAAGGATGATGGA
>JADBJO010016154.1:17500-35000 GCA_016801955.1 Conus betulinus | reverse complement strand
CACATTCCTGGGGCAGGTATGAACAGAGGTAGGTATCCTCACCCACATTCCCCGAGGCAGGTATAAACAGAGGTAGGTATCCTCACTCACATCCCCAGAGACAGGTATAAACAGAGGTAAGTATCCTCACTCACATTCCCAAAGGCAGGTATAAACAGAGGTAGGTATCCTCATGCACATTCCCTGTGGCAGGTATGTACAGAGGTAGGTATCCTCACTCACATTCCCTGTGGCAGGTATAAACAGAGGTAGGTATCCTCACTCACATTCCCAAAGGCAGGTATAAACAGAGGTAGGTATCCTCACCCACATTCCCTGAGGCAGGTATAAACAGAGGTAGTTATCCTCATGCACATTCCCAGAGACAGGTATAAACAAAGGTAGGTTCTTAGACAAGATGGTCGATCAATTCAAAGATTGTACTAAAAGGACATAGGAAGCGGAAAGAAAGCACATAGAACGGACATAGAACGGTCATAGAAAGGACATACAAAAGACACAGAAAAAGGACATGGGAAGGACATAGAAAGATCATAAGAGAAGTCTTAGAAAGTACATAGAAAGGAAATGGAAAGGACATAGAAAGGACATAGAAAGGATACAGAACGGACATAGAAAGGACACACACACACACACACACACACACACACACACACACTCACACACACACACAGTTTCACACACACACACACACACACACACACACACACACACACACACACACACACACACAGAGTTTCACACACACACACACACACACACACACACACACACACACACACACACACACAGAGAGTTCACACACACACACACACACACACACACACACACACACTGCAACACACAGCAAGATACTGACCAGCCTTGTGGGACGACTAGTCACAAAAAAAACGGCATCGTTCCTTACGGTGTACGTGCCACTTGAACATCTGCAGTTCAACTGAAACAGAAAAGAAAAGATAAAAAAACGACGCTTTCTGTTGGGAATATGTTGGTGTCCATATGATGCCTCCTGTTGGGCATATGCTGGTTTGTGTATGATGCCTCCTCTTGAGTATATGCTGGTTTGTGTATGATGCTTCCTGTTGCGCATATGCTGGTTTGTGTATGACGCCTCCTGTTGGGCATATACTGGTTTGTGTATGACGCCTCCTGTTGGGCATATGCTGGTTTGTGTATGACACTTCCTGTTGGGCATATGCTAGTGTGTTATGACGCCTCCTGTTGGGCATAACTGGTTTGTGTATGACACTTCCTATTGGGCATATGCTGGTGTGTGAAAAAAGGGGGCAACAACTCAAGGATGACAACGTACTTTAAAACACATGGTTCTACCCAAAATTGTCACAGTTTGATATATACAAATGGATATTAAATATATATCCGATGGGAAGTACGATGGTTCCCTCAGATAGCTAGTGAAGGATTTCACATATTTATAATATATTCCCCCATTTTCTTCATCTTCATTTTTTTTTAAATTCAAATCTTTGCCAAGTCATTACTATAATGACTGAGGAATTGTTAGCCTGCACTTGTTTTTTCTCCCACTACTTAAATGTTCAGCATTATAATGTTTTGGTCAATCAGTGTGAGATTGCATCTCTTAGGAGATCCAAGTAAAGGTTGTTCTGTACAATTCTTAGCTACTAACAATACTTAGGTTATTGAACAGCAGAGCTGACCACTCGGACTGTTCCATATCTTTTGATCTCCCTTGCATCCTTGAATGGATCCTCAAGCATAGGCTCAAAGATTGTCCCCTACATTTTATACTGTTTGTATAATGCTTTTAGTTTTTCGGCAATTTTTTTTCCTCTCCACACTTTCGTTTTGTTCCATTTACTACCCTTCGCTGGCTGCTTTGGGGGTGCTGTTGGATTCTTTTTTGAACCCTTGGTGGTGAGAACACCACAGAATTACGGACTGTGGTGTGTCTCTATTTGACACCAAGAGCACAGACACAATCGGTCGCGTCTCTCTGATGAGTCCGATCCAGCGGACGAAAGGCCTAGGAGCAGGCAATACAAATAAATCTGCCTTCGAAGGGGAGTACGATAGTTCACTCAGACAGCTAGTAAAGGATTTCTCATATTTATGATATATTCCCCCATTTTCTTTGTCTTCATTTTTTTTAATTCAAATCTTTGCCAAGTCATTACTATAATGACTGAGGAATTGTTAGCCTGCACTTATTTTCTCCCACTACTTAATTGTTCAGTATATATATATATATATATATATATATATATATAATGGATCCTCGAGCATAGGCTCAAATATTGTCCCCTACATCTTTGACTGTTTGCATAATGTTTTTAGTTTTTCAGCAGCTTTTTTTCTCTTCACACTTTCGCTTTGTTTATTTTACTACCTGTCGCTGGCTGCTTGGGGGTGCTGTTGGATTCTCCTTTTGATGATCACACGTGGAATCAGAATCTGCAGTAATCAGCTAGTCTGTGCAGACCAGCTTCAAGAAAATCACACAAAGCAATGGGAGACAGGAATATAACTTGAATTTTTGGATGGTCGTTATATTTGTGTAGCCGGTTTTTTCGCACAGATAGCTTAGACCAAACATTATCTCAAAGCTCCTTTGTCTTTATTTGCCTGGCTTGTCTCACAGATAGCTTAAAGCAACAAGCTCTCAAAGCTCCTTTGTCTTGATTTGCCCGGACTGTCTCACAGATAGCTTTACACAACAATACAGCAGAACTCCTTTGTGTTTATTTGGCCGGTTTGACTCGCATACAGTTTGAAACATCATCTCTGTGCTCTCTGAGGGAGTGTAGCGACAAAAAGAGCAAACACAAACACAGATAACAACTTAATGCTGCACACTCTTCACCATTATTTTCTCAGCTGTTTGTCAGGCTGTCACCTTTTTTTTTTTTTTTAATCGACCTCCCCCAATACCAAGGCTTTCATACAGTACCATGGGGATAAATGGCTGTTAGGTTAAACAGTCTTGAACCATATGCAGTCTGGCTCTACGGCGACACCAGGCTGATGGACTTCATGTGTGTAAACGAGTGTGGATGGTAAAGCGCTTAGAACTTTGTCTCTAGCCGAGAATAGGCGCTATATAAGTATTCATAATAATGATGATAATATTAATGATAATGATAATAAAATGTGCCGGCATTCCCTACATATATGGACAATCATTGCCCTTTCCTGATACGAGGCTCGGGCAGGACAACCACTTATGACCCCTCAACACTCAAAATGCCTTCTTATGGATTTTCAGAATACATTGTCTCCCTTGCACCTTTGGGATCTTTGGGTGCAGGCTTTGGTATCTAAAAATGGATTCTCTCAAAACAATAGTCGGGGTAGGAAAAGGGGTAGGAGACGAAGATAGATAGGTAGGAATATAACAAAAGCTGAAAGACTATCCAACAGCTATTTAAGGATTTGTACTTTGAATTGTTGCAGTGCCAGAAAGAGGATCTGAAGAATTGAAAAACTAGCATGTGATTTAAATGTTCTGAGTCTACAAAAACTAGGAGTGCACCCACAGACCATTACAATTGGATGACTTCATAATATTTCAAAAGCATGATGGACGAGGACTAGGCATGATAATTAAAAAAAAACAAAGAAACAATTTGAAAAACTTGGAAAGATAGTGTAGCAGCACACGTGAACTAATGGATATGAGGCTAGAAAGACCAGATGGTAATCAGAAAAGCTTGTACTCATCAATGCATACATACACCCAGGTACCCACACATCAAAAATAGATTGGACCTTTCTGGAGGAAATAGAAATGAATTTGTAGACTCTGTTATGCTATGTGGAGATCTTAATGCACGCTCAAAATTGTGGGATAAACATGGTACCAATCCTCTAGGAATTGCACTAGAAGTGATATTGGATGAAGAACTTCTTAGTGCGCTGAATCATCATCCTCAACACATACAGGGAGACAGGGTGACACTGACAGTGTCATTGCCTTTGCACTCGTTGGACCGAAATTCACAGCAGGCATGAGTGCAGAAGTACTTCATCATGGAAGTGATCATTTCCCTGTTGTGTTCAGTTTTCAGAAACTATTGAAAGTTCACAAACGACGCAAAAGAGCCCTATTCCCCTATTCAATATAACAACAATGAAGGGGGTATCATAGGAACGTTCAGGAGCAGAAGATGCAAAAAGAAACAATGCTACGACCAAACAAATCGTTCAACCCTTTTTGGTGGAATGTAGACGCGGAAACGGCCTGAAAGAGAAACGCAATGCTGTAAGAACTTGGCAGAGAGAAAGAAGAAAAACCTTGCCCTGATTTAGCTATCAAAACACACATCTGAAAACTGAACAAATCGAAAGAGTAGCTGAAGAAGCAGAAGAAACCAAGTGGCAACAATTTTGTCTGTCACTTTATTATGACACAACATTGACTCACTTCTGGCACTTTTATAGTCGCATGGAAGGAGAACACAAAACAAATGCAACCCAGATATCTTAGACACTGGTGGGTTCACAAAACTCACGACAAATTTGGAGAAAGGGTCGTCTCTACTTCAACGTTTCATACCACAGAGTGATCAAAGACATTTGGAGAAAAAGAAGAAATATTTGACCAATTCAAACAACACCTTACTCAGAGTGGCATTGGTGATAAAACGACAGCAACTGAACGGGATGACGCAATAGCTAGATGCACAAAGGATAGTGCCCCGGGTCGAGACAAAGTACGGTAAGCAGATATCAAACAGCTCTCAGAAGAGGAGAAAGCCCAGCTCTTCAGTCTCTACCAGGAGAGTTTCGATAAAGGCTATGTCCCAGATGACTGGACACACTGCCACCTAAAAGCTTTACCCACACCAAACACTGTATGCTTACACATATTGTACGTCTTTCCAAGTGATCTACACTACCAGCAGCATGCGAAGGGCCATCCTAATAACACTCATTCAGACCATGATCAAAGAGAACGTGAGCACACTAAACGTTTCAGGGATTTGATTTCATCTGTTCACCGCCGTCTGCCGATCCAAGATGTCACACAGGTGCATGATGGGAGGTGAAACCGCTGGGAAGTCCATCTTCTGGATCCCACAAATCCACCACAGCATAGGCACAATGGTGAAAGGCGCTATCTGTTCGTCCTTCGTTTTCATCGTTTGAACGATATTTGTCCTGCCTGGAGAAGACCTATCAGATCGAAACGCGTCGTGGCTGCTTTGTAATCTGCCTGTCCTTCGCTTCGTGGCCATTAGCTTCGCTTTTGTTCATGTTTCGATTTCCGTCCCGATGTCACACCACTTTTACACTGTCTGCTCCAAAGTCAGTGGTTTCACCCCACTGTGACACCATATGCACCAAAGTCAGTGGTTTCATCCCACTGTGACACCATATGCACCACAGTCAGTGGTTCACCCCACTGTGACACCATATGCACCAGAGTCAGTGGTTTCATCCCACTGTGACACCATATGCACCAAAGTCAGTGGTTTCATCCCACTGTGACACCATATGCACCAAAGTCAGTGGTTTCATCCCACTGTGACACCATGTGTACCAAAGTCAGTGGCTTCAGCCCACTGTGACACTATGTACCCAAGTCAGTGGTGTCACCCCACTGTGACACCATGTGTACCAAAGTCACTGGTTTCACCCCACTGTGCACCACAGTCAGTAGTTTCACCCCACTGTGACACCATATGCACCAAAGTCAGTGGTTTCACCCACACTGTGACACCATATGCACCAAAGTCAGTGGTGTCACCCCACTGTGACACCATATGCACCAAAATCAGTGGTTTCACCCCACTGTGACACCATGTGTACCAAAGTCAGTGGTTTCAGCCCACTGTGACACTATGTACACCAAAGTCAGTGGTGTCACCCCACTGTGACACTATGTACACCAAAGTTAGTGGGTGTCACCCCACTGTGACACTATGTGCACCAAAGTTAGTGGTTTGCCCGGGGTGGCGTCGTTGGATGACGGTCCTATCTTGTTAGTCAGTGTAGTGTGGATTTCTCAAAAAGACATTTTTAAAACAGTCGTGAGCACGGCTACGCTCTCTAGCCTGCATACTGCAAGAAAGCAAACTGATAAGAAAAAGAAAGAACACACACACACACACACACACACACACACACACACACATCACACACACTATCGGTATGTCTATCGATTTATCTATCTCAATCTGTATGTCTGTCAGTCCGTCTATCTGTCCGTCTATCTGTCCGTCTCTTTGTCTGTCTGTCTGTCTGTCTCTCTCTCTCTCTCCCACTCACACACGTACACACGTACACACACACACACACACACACACACACACACGTACACACACACACACACACACACACGTGATCAAGATGGCGACGAGCTAGAAACGCTTTGACAGTAGCAGAGAAATAAAATGACGAAAACGACATCAAATATGAAAAAGAAGACAAAAAAGATCAAAGCAAGAACAGAAAGCAATCACCTGGCCAACAGAGTGAGAACGGAGGTTGTGTGACCTTACTGGAAAACGAAAATAAGGAAAAACTAGGCTCAGGCGATCAACGGCCGCTTGAACGAAAAGGAAGAAAATGACTCTGGGCTGGAGCACAGGTTAGCCGAAGATGCTGAGATAGATAGTGGTGGGAAAAGGTTGGAGAAAAAATAATGGAGTTACGTGCGCGAATTCTAAACTAGAGAAATTGGTCGAAGAGCAAACAAGAACAATTGCTTCTTTCAAGAAAAATGCGGACGGAAAACAAAAAAAAGCAGTGGGACCCAAACACAGGAGATCGACCCGCATAGCCCAACCTCCCACAGACCCGGTCCTACGCAGAAGCTGTTGGCTCCTCATCCTCACCTTTACCAACTCCCTTTCATCAGAGCCGACCAGCCTCCCCATCCAAAGGTGAGTCGACGTATTGAAAAGGATGCCAAAAAAATCAGAGAAGCCTAATCCAAAGAACAAGGCAGAAAATGACGTCACTTCCAAACACGTCATAGTCCCTGAAGAAAAGAAAATGCGTCAGAACCACTACACACACATCAGATTGACCCCGTGTACTGATACTGCATGACTCGACGATGAAGAAAATAGACGCAGCCAGACTCGGCAACGCATACGGTCTACAGGTGGCCTTCCGCAATGCCTTCACTGTAGATAAAATAGAGGATGTGGCGAAGTCTGCCAGTGAGGAACTTAAGCCTGCACCTGACTGTGTGGTGCTCCACACAGGCATCAACGATCTGAAAGCAAAGGATGCAGCAGAATATGGTTCTCAAATGGCTTCAGCAGTGAAAGGAATTAAGGCGATATTTCCAAAAGCCCACGTTGTAGTAAGCCGAGCTTTACCAGTCAAATCAAACGTACTGGAAGCAAAAAGAACCGTCTACAACGCCTATACCTACTCAGAGATCCTCAAGCAGGGTACGAAGAACGTGACCTACGTAGGCTACGACGCCATGCACAGGGGCCTCCACTTCCAGGACTACATCCAGCCAAACGCTGAAGGTGCGAAGTACATGGCAGGGAACCTTGGCCGCCACCTGCATCGCCGCCTCTTCTGGGAGCGACCTCGACGGAGGCAGAGACGCCGAGCTGACCGTTGTGCCCCCCTCCGCCTGCATTCATGCCCCATCCTGACTTTGGTTGTCCACTTCCTCCTTGGGCCTTCATGCCATAAACGGACAATTTTGTTGTACAATAGCTATGGGGTTGAAAATGTCTGCGAGGTCTTTGGAAACAAAAACAGGCATACTTTTTTATTTTTTTTTTTTTATTTTTTTTTTTTAGGAAGAGATTTGGAGGAGACCTGCCCACTTTGTTTCCTTTTTCTCAGGTTTTATTCTCCTACTTTTCTATTTCCAAATACCTTTCAGACATGATAACCTACTAGTGAAAAAAATAGAACATTGATATTGAGACAATATTTATTATGAGAAGAAAAAAGAAAAACAACACTAACATAAAAATCCTACAATGGAACTGTCGCTCTATTACAAAAAAATATATATTACTTAAAGCAATATTTATCATCTGAAAATATTCAAGTGTTATTACTACAATCATTGAATGCAAGCAGTGATAAACTGCCTGTTATACCTGGATATTACCACTCTCCAGTTTTTGAACAATGTTCAGACCGTCGTGTTCAAACTGCTATTTATATAAGTGAAGGTCTGGACCATTGCATAAAGAACACCACCTGTAACTAATAGCATATCATCTGTTTCATGTTGTGCCGTTATGGTAAAATTCTCATCAAATTTAATTTTGAATCTCGCTTCAGTCTATCTACCAAAAGGACCCAATAACGAAAACACAGAATGGTTGAGGGAATTTCAGGATCAAAGGGATAAATGGATCATAGGAGGTGACTTTAACGCTCATGCACCTTTTTGGGATAACAACTGTTCTTTTGTTTCAAATAATCGATTATTAGATAATATTGCAGACTCCATTTTATGCATAATTAATAATGAGAATATTACACGTATACCTGATATAGCTACCCATAATCCCTCCGCCATTGACTTAACATTTGCCTCTCCATCACTGGCAGCAAACTATTCATGGGAAACAGGGGATGATCCTCTAGGATCAGACCACGTTCCTATAACAATATCATTGAATAATAAAATGGCGGACAAAGAATATTTTGAAGAAGATATGATTCCAAAATACAATTATAAATGTGCAGATTGGTCTCTTTTTAAAGATAGTCTTAGAAACATGGATATAGAGTTTTCATCTGTGGATAATATAGACGACCAGTATAAAAACGTTTCTGTAAATACATTCTTGAAGCAGCAAATACATCTATTCCAAAGCTAAAAAGCACAGATTCAAAGAAAAACATAGCGGGAATGTTTGGTGGAAACAAAGAATGTGAAATTGCAAACAACAAGAAAAAGAAAGCATTTAAACTTATTGCAAAAAAGAGGTCAGTAAGTAATCATAAGAAAATGAAAGAGTCTGGAAAGGAAAGTGATGATGTAATAGAAAATGCTAAGATGCAACACACTGGAATAACTTTTGTAATTCTGAAATTAGAGATTGTAAAGATATGAGGAAAGTTTGGGAAGAGATAAAAGCTATGAAAAATGGATTTATATCTCCTCAGTATCCCATAAAAATAAACAATAATAATATTCCCAGTGCTGAAGAAAAAGCAGAAGCCTTGTAAAACATGTTTTGCTAATGTTAGCTGCCCTGAGGGACTGACAGATACTGATAGAAATTATAGGATGCATGAAGAAAAAATGTGAAGCAAATACAGAAGGAACACAGGATAAGTGCAATAATCTTAATGCTTCTTTAACAATAACAGAACTAAAAGAAACTATACGACAAATTCCAAATAAAAAATCATCTGTAGGATTAGATGCAATATCTAATCAGATGTTAAGGAATTTGCCCGAAAATTTTATTGATTTTCTTCATGGATTATTTGATAAATGTTGGAGAAGTGGTGAAATGCCGAAAATCTGGAAAAACAGACAATTATTGTCCCTATTCACAAACAAGGTAAATCTACTAACGATATTAAGAACTATAGGCCTATCGCATTAACATCCCATGTCTGTAAACTCTCAGAAAGAACAGTTCTAAATAGGCTCGTACATTATTGCGAAAAATATGATGTAATTCCAATTAACCAAGCTGGCTTCCGAAAAGGAAGATCAACAACAGAAATCTTAGTAAAATAGCTACTAATATAAAAAAAAAACAAACAATTGCCAGACGTAAATGTATATTAGCCACCTTTTTTGATATAAACAAAGCGTATGACCAAGTGTGGCATCACCAGCTCTTGAACAAAATTAAAGACATTGGCCTGTCTGGAAACATATATAAACTATATTAAATGTTTTTGCAAGACAGGGTGATACAAACTAGAATAGGGAAAACTTATTCAACATCCAGAAACTTATCAATGGGAATCCCTCAAGGGTCAGTTTTAGCTCCTCTTCTCTTCACCATATTAATGTATGATTTGCCAAGTAAGATATCGAACAATGTTGTGCTTGTTCCATATGCGGATGATATATGCATGTGGATGGAAGTAACTCTGAAAAAGAAAACACCCCAGCGTAGTATAAATTATATAAAAAAAGATTTATCAACGCGAGCTTGACAAGATGGGTGAATATATGAAGCTAAATGGGCTAAGTCTATCTTATGAAAAAAAAACAAACATCATTCTCTTAACAACAATGGAATGCTTAAATCCAGATAGAATGCCTGTCTTTACTTTGGAAATACAAAACTATTAAATATGTAACACAGGTAAAATTTTTGGAGTTTCTTTTTACTTCAAAGTTAACATGGAACATATACACATTGATAATTTACTAACTAAAGCAAGGAAAACGTTAAATTTAATAAAAAAAATAGTCTCTAATCAAAATGGGGACAAAACCCATCTACATTAGTAACACTGTGTAAATCTTTAATGCGCGATCAAAGTTAACATATGCACAAGAAGTTTTTTTTCAGCGCTCCAAAGTATTTATTAAAAAAGCTTCAAAGCATTGAATGTAAGGCATTAAAAGTAGCACTAGGTCTACCACTCATGCATCATCATCATCACGAGCATATTTTGAGACTCAAATGCTTCCATTAGAAGAGTATAGAGGATTAGCGTGTTGTAAATATGTAATTAAAAATTCAGCTATCAAAACATACATCAACTCTGACATAAAGGTTAGGTCAGATATTGACTTTCCTAAAAGAGCTAAATCAATATCTTCTCAAATTACACTAGCAACATTCACAAGCAAAACTATAACCGACTCTGGCATTTCTACAGATAAAGATTCAGTATCTGTCAGACCATCCTTTTTCCCAATACCAACATGGGAACTTCAGAAAGCTTATTTTGACCTTGACCACACAGATATAAAGAAAGACGAAAACATAAATATGCTAGCCAGTTATACTAAATGCCATATTGAAGAGAACTACGCGAGTCATTTAAAGGTATACACAGACGGTTCTTGTATAAGCAGTAAAACCCGGGTGTGCCTTTTTAATCCCTGATTTGAAAATTGAGAAATCGTTCTATATTGGATTACACAAGTCCATATTTACAGCAGAACTACAGCAATACTTATGGCCTTAAATATTTGATCAACTTCCCTCAAACTATATTTCAGAGATTCTTTTTGTGTAGATTCTAAATCAGTTTTGCAGGCATTACAAGCCTTACAACTGCACACCCGGCCAGAAATGATTATGGAAATTAGTTGCTTAATACACATGCTAATTGTAAGGGGTACCCAGATAACGTTTTGTTGGATACCATCTCACTGTTCTTTATACTATAACGAAAAGGTAGACAGGGCAGCTAAACATGGTGCTAAGTGTGGTTCTCAGTCTGAATACCTTCATTTTCCTCTTTCCTTGCACGAGCATTATGGCCTACTAAGGTCGCACATTTGGAATGTTTTCCAAAATGAAGTGAAACATCAAAACGACCAAGACCATTTTAATATTCAAAATATAAAAGATAACTTTATAACGACTAAAAAATTACTTTCCTTAATGTATAGATGGAAACTTGATGCTTTCAAAACAAAATATGTGTCAAAAATATAGTTTGCATTTGTGGATGCAAAATATCTCCTAATCACATTCTTTCATGTCAAAGCTTGAAGATATTCATTCCAGTTTTATCGCAGAATAACCCGCTCAGTATATTCGATTCACCAGCTTTGACTTATGACTTTTTTGTAAGTCTAGAGAACAGTCCAATTGTCACTATCTATAATCATCTTTTTTTTTTAATGCGGAAGTGATGGAGGGGTAGAAGAGGAGATGGGGTGAGGGGAGGGGGGGGGGGGGGGGGATGTTTATAATTTTGTTGATTTTTTTTTTTTTTTTTTTTTTTTTTTTTTACGTTATAATCGTGTAGCTATATATTCTTCCTACATTCAAATACACATACATTTTCACGCCTAAGCATCCATATGTATACACACGTACATTTAATTCAGTCTTTTCAGGCCATCTGGCCCATATGGACAGGAGAAGTGAAAGGCATACAGTTGTTCATAACATGGGGAGCATAGATCCAGCACTACATATTTTGTCTGATTTTCAGACTTCCACATATATACAAAGCAACTCTGACAGCTAATTTTTCACTTAGGTTAGTGCATAACATTTGTACTTTGAAAGAGGATGGGAACCGGTAGTAATACAGTGGTATATATTTCTTACGTAGTGACATATATATCTGGGACAAACAAACAGAAAGTGAACTACATCTTCAATGCAATTCAATGCAATTATCGGGGACAAACAAACAGAAAGTGAACTATATACAATATTTACAAATTTACTGGATCAACAAGGGCTTTTCCATATCGGGGAATTCCATCTAATTTTAATCGGCTCGATCTTAGCAGGCAAATAACTCGACGGTGTTCAAGATTTTCTAACTGACTTATGTAACCAGCTCTTATAAGCTCTGGATGATACAAACAATAGTCGCCTTCCTTCAAAACAGAATCATGCCAACTCTGACGGAAATCATCTTGTAGTCTTTGCTTAAAAACTTTCAGAAAGTAGTCCAGATTGCCAACATTTTGCGTAGCCCAGACATAACCAAAGCCAAATTTACATAATAAGTTCTTACTTGTGTCGCCCAGTTACGTCTTCCGTTTTCATCATGCATCACTAGCATGTCATAACATTTTTTGGGGTATCTCTCGGTGGACAGAGAAAGGAGCCTGCCCCAGTACCTGATCATACACACGTAAGTATCTATGTAAATAGGAAATCTACCACATTCTCCGATTGCAATGTTATTTTTAACGTCCCTGCCAACTCCTAAGATCATTTTGCATATCTTAAATTGTACTTTTTCAATGGCCTCAAAAACGCGCTGAAAACCCCATGCCTCTGAACCGTACAGCAGAATGGGTTTAATTTTGACATCAAATATCTTAAATACAATATCCACTGGCAATGACTGCAACTTAAAAGAATAACCTTTTGACACCTGCAACCGCTCGCACTGCTTTTCCTGATAAGTTATCAACACATTTTGACCAATTTAGTGTGGCAGAAAATATTACACCCAAGTAATTGTAATGAGGTTCGACTTCAATCTGCCTGCCAGCAAAGAACCATTGTTCATAATGCCTCAGAAATCCACCATTTTTAAAAACAACAACTTTTGTCTTTTCCATATTGACTTTGAGACCCCATCTATGGCAGTATTTTTCTAGGCATTCAATTTTCTTTTGTAGGTCAATCACAGAATCAGAAACTAGTGCAATGTCATCTGCATACATCAAAAGAAGAATGCCTATTTGATCTGAAAAAAAACATCAATACCTCGTGTGTCGGAGTTAATCAAAGCAGTCTGCAATTCAGATATGAAAAGAGAAAATAACAAGGGACTTAGAATGCAGCCCTGCCTGACTCCTGACATACACTCAAAGTAATCAGTAATGTTATACCCAACTCTAACTGCCGCTTTTACTTGTTTGTACATACTGGAAAGTGTTTGAAACATTTTTCCGTGAATCCCTTTCTGCAACAGAAGAGATATAATAAATTCGATCTTTCAATGCTGTCAAAAGCTTTAGAGAAGTCAACGAAAAGAGTATAGAAGCGCCCTCCTTTTTTAGTAAGGTATTTTGAAACCAATGACTGTAGTGAAAATATATTTATCTGTCGTACTGTAGCCCTTTCTAAATCCTGCTTGAGCTTCCGGTATGTTCCCTGTTGCTTCAGTAAAATCTCTTAATCTGCTATTCAGAATTGTACTGTATAGTTTGCTTATCGTATTTAACAGTGATATTCCTCTATAATTTTCGGTTTTTCTGTAGTCACCTTTTTTGAGAGAAGCGGAAAAAATCAACCCTTTTGTCCAACTTTCCGGGTACTGACCAGTTTCAAACACTTGTTAAATAGCACACGCAAAAATGGTACCAAAAGATCACTGAGAACATGAAACACATCAGAGGGCACACCATCAGGTCCAGGAGCTCTGCCTTTCTTAGTATCCTTTATAGCTTTGCGAATTTCGTTTTCGGAGATTGCTTCTTCTAGATTTATATGTACATTGTGGCATGACTGACAAACCTCAGGGTTATGGTTTCTTTAAAACACATCATCAACCTCTTTGCAGAATTCAGCATCAATAGCCGACTGCTCAGGATTTAGCAAGTCACGAAAGTATTTTATACCATGAATTGCACTGATCGTAACAGAACCATTAGAAGTGATGCTTGTTAGAGATTTAACCTTTCGCCAGAACGATTTTGAATTCTTGTCAATACAAACATGACTCAGGTCATTTAGAATTTGTATTTTCTGTTTTTCTTGTTTTCATTTCACATAGAGATTTGAACTCTTTCTTTAGATTTAGGTATTCATTCAAATCCTTGCGATCATTTGAAAATCTCCATAATCTCAGTTGCCTATATTTACTGTTTTTTGCACGTTCACAATCATCGTCCCACCACGAGGGCTGAGAACGAGTTTTTTCTTCTGCCTTCCTACTGTTACACTGGACAGCTGCTCTCTGGAGAAAATCAACAAGACAATCTGATCCAGCATCGACTCCTTGTTCAATAGCTGTCAGAAAGTTTTCAAACTCTGTTTCTTGATGTTGACGTAAGTAGTCGTAGGAAGAGTCCTTCCACAAAAGCTTACATAGTTTTTTCCATAGATATTTCATCATCATCAGTAATGTTGTCTGTGCACATTGAAATGTCATCAAAAAATGATGTTACTATTGGAAAATGGTCTGATTCACATCTATCAACAACTTTAAAATCCATTATTAAATCAAACAAAGGCTTTGAGGCAGCACAATAATCAACAACGCTCATTCCACAATTAGCAATACACGTTATTTCCCCCTCCCAATCACCTTCCGTACGACCATTGACAATAAACAGATTGTATTCTTTTAACAATTCAATAAATTTTAGGCCGAAATTGTTCCAGGCACGATCTTTTGATCTACGCTTATTCTGAGGAATATCACCAATAAAATCATGAAGGTCTTCCACTGGAACAATATATCTGTCTTCATCGCAACAGTCAGTGTCAGATAAATCCGCTGTGCGTGCATTGAAATCACCACACAACAGGAAAGGGCAACTGCATAAACTTGCATGATATCACATATATTACTTTCTAATTTTTCAATACCTTCCTGCTTGTTGTTCTCATACAACACTGAATGTTCGGGAGCAATATACACAAAAACAGCAATTACATCAAAAGCGCAATTAAAAAACTGACTTCCCAATTTTCATAAATACACAGTCTTCGACGTCTTTCAGTAACTGTTCTACATATACTATGATTGATTTATGTACACACACCACAACTCCACCTTTTTGCCTATTTACCCGGGAGGAAAGAAAGACAGAGTAATCTGGAAAAGCATCT
Source organism: Conus betulinus (assembly GCA_016801955.1). Lineage (NCBI taxonomy): Eukaryota > Metazoa > Mollusca > Gastropoda > Neogastropoda > Conidae > Conus > Conus betulinus. Next base: position 19,617 of record JADBJO010016154.1, on the reverse strand, counting down.
TCAATCGCAGTCTGTTTGCACGTCCAAACTTCTGAAAAAGAAAATATCTTAAATTGTTCACAAAACATCTTAAACGAAACACACTGTTTAACTTTCGAGACAGACCCTGAACGTTCCATGCCATGACCTGNTCTATCTTCATCGCAACAGTCAGGTCAGATAAATCCGCTGTGCGTGCATTGAAATCACCACACAACAGGAAAGGGCAACCTGCATAAACTTGCATGATATCACATATATTACTTTCTAATTTTTCAATACCTTCCTGCTTGTTGTTCTCATACAACACTGAATGTTCGGGAGCAATATACACAAAAAACAGCAATTACATCAAAAGCGCAATTAAAAACTGACTTCCCAATTTTCATAAATACACAGTCTTCGACGTCTTTCAGTAACTGTCTCACATATACTATGATTGATTTATGTACAACACACCACAACTCCACCTTTTTGCCTATTTACCCGGGAGGAAAGAAAGACAGAGTAATCTGGAAAAGCATCTTCAATCGCAGTCTGTTTGCACGTCCAAACTTCTGAAAAAGAAAATATCTTAAATTGTTCACAAAACATCTTAAACGAAACACTGTTTAACTTTCGAGACAGACCCTGAACGTTCCATGCCATGACCTGTAACACAGGCGCATGCCCTCTTGTGTTTTCTGTATGTAACGAATCATCATGTGACTGTGGAAAGGCAGATGTCTGTGTGTCAGCGCTGTATTAACAGAGTCATTAGAAAACATTGACGGGTTAGAAACATTGCTGGAATTTACTTGTTCTGTTGCCTGTTGATGTCCTGTCATCACCGCAAACGACGTCTTCCACAGCATTGACGGTAGCCGCAGGGAGACGGGTGGAAATTCTCCCCGCAGGTACACTGTCATCACCACAAAACGACGTCGCAACCGCCGTCTTCTTTTCGTAGCCAGCAGTGACAGGGTAGCCGCAACGGGAGACGGGTGGCAAATTGTTTCCCGCAGGTGCACTGTCAACACCGCAAACGACGTCTTCCTCAACGCCGACGGTAGACGCAGGAGTACGGATGGAAGTTCTCCTTGCAGGTACACTGTCATCACGCCGGCCGGCCCGTCAGATCCTCGACTTCTCACGCAGACCCTTGGAAGTGGGGTCATAGTCGAAAATGCTTGCCTTCAATGACCAGGGAATCAAAGCGAAGAAAGGCTCTCTTGTTGGCACGTTTCGCCTCTTTCATGAAAGGCAACAGCTGACGGCGTTTTCTCTCACCTTCAAGGGAAAAATCTTCGGACACAAAATGTCCCCTCCCTTCAGCTTCTTGCATTCGGATAGCACTTTTTCTTTGCCTTTGAAACTTTCAAAGCGAACGATGATCGGACGAGGCCCTCTTCCGCCTTTGATTCGATGCGCTCGTTCAACAGGTATATCATCTTGTATGTTCATTTTCTCTTTGATCACCTTCTTCACACTATCTTCACAATCAGCATAGGTCTCAGCATGATCACGGTGAGCGGGGATGCCATAGAATATAAGATTATTCCGTCTGCTTCTGTTTTCCAGGTCGTCAGTTTTCCTTCCAAACTCGAAACTTTTTCCTTCAATTCTCTGTTTTCTCTCATCACCCCATCGACATCATTTTGCATCTTGTTCACTTGAGTGATAACATCATTCACTTTTTGTTCAATATTGGTCATCTTCTCTTCAATGGTTGTCATCTTTTTGTCCATACCTGTCAGTAGTCTCATCACGTCTGACAGAGTGATGTCGGCATTGGTGGTCACTTGCCGAACTCGAAGTTCGAGAGGCCGGAGAAAGAAAGGTAGATTGCTTCTCTTGGGCCTGGGTTGGACTCAATGTCACCACACTGCAGTAGAGAGGAAGCCCACAAACACCAGAACGACAGCAGCAAAGGCACTTCTCTCACAAACAGTACGGTACAGCTGACGTGTGGTCGCCTTCTCAACGGCACGTTTCCTCATGAAGGACTGAAAAGTCCAGTAAAACTGGTCCACAGCAGCCCCCGAAAACACAGCGCTGAACTCGGCATGATGCCAGCAGTCCAGTCGTGCACTTTCTATGAAACTAGAATCAGTTAATCAGACAATAATTAAACAAAAGGTACTGAAAATTAGCAGAGC
>JADBJO010016154.1:0-10000 GCA_016801955.1 Conus betulinus | reverse complement strand
CAGCAGATTTTCCATTCTTTAGTTTTTTGTCACTTACAATACATCCTCTTTTGAAATGAAGCTATCATGCATGTGTGCTTCGTCAGTTGTTTCTGCATCCGTTTCACTCTGTACATCGATTTCCAGTAGATCTGTGACATGCTGGTGCCACTCCTCAGTGGAAATGTTATTGGGTGTATATGGGATGTCTTTGGAGATTTTTTTTTAAATTTTTTTTTACATTTTGTCAAGATTCCTTTAGATTTTGAACTAAAGTAATCAGGTTATTGAGTAAAGATTTATTATGCTCTTTTTTCGTTTTCTTTGGTGCGATATTTTTATATACTCCTTGGGCCTCACAGTATCTAAACCTGTCTTCTTTATCTAAGGTTCTGTGAAACACTCTTAAGTTTCCTCATGTTTATTTTGGTTGCCTGATATTCTTGATCAAACCACAAGTCATCCCTATCACTTGAATGTATTCTTATTTTCTTTTTCATGCATTCTGCGTTCTTTAGAATACAACTACTAAACATCCTCAGAGCTGCATTTATATCTTCCTCTATGAAACAAATGGCTGTTTTCAATGATTGTGCTGTGTCATCAGGATTCATTCGACTCTGAAAATACTAGCTTTATCATATCCCCCACAGCAATTTCTCAATAAATTGAGCACCCTCTTGCCTGCTAACTGCAGGACTAACAAACTGCATAAAACCAAAATGTATTTCTAAAGGAAGGTGGTCAGAATCAATGTGGTCTGTTGCATGTAAATGCACCAGTGACTCCAAATATGAATGCAATTCAATGGATATCAGAAATAGTCATCGACACTACTTCCCGTATACGAGATGTATGGGAAAATTTAGACTTTAAGCAAACCAGTGACTGGTGTTTGTTCCAGATGAAATATTTGAAATGATATCTTTGAAAGATTCTACCAGAAGCAAGATATGATGTAAATGGTTTTTGAAATGAGGCCAACCAGAGTGTTATGCCATTAGTTTAAGCTTTTCATTAGGATCCAAGTAAAACTTCTTTCCATCTATGATTAAGTGATCAAAAACGATTCAAGTTCTTTTTTGTTTTTTTTTTTATAGCGTTTTTTTTTTAAAGTATGGAACCGGATTCCTCTTTATGTCTCTAAACTGTAGAGAACACTCTTCAGCTATTAACATCGTACTACCCCGCAGTTTTTTCGTCTGGCACTGAGTACCAGTTCTTCATCTTTATAAAATTTACATCGTCCTATGATGAAGAGTCCTGGTTCCCATTCAAATGATGAAGCAAGTCAAACGGAATGTTTTGGGACAGCTATAGTTTGTCAAAACAATAGATCTTTAATAAGTCCATTACACACTTCTCTGTCTCGGAATCCCATAAGACATGTTGTTCCTTTTAGAACGTGCCTCTGAATAGTCAGCTTTACATTTTTACGGTTTCCAAACCGTGAACACGGGAGTTTTGATTTCATCTTTCAAACGTTTGTTTCCATCGAGTTTCATTTCTCTCTCTCTCTCTCTCTCTCTCTCTCACACTCTCTCTCTCTCTCTCTCCTCTCTCTCTCTCTCTCTCTCTCTCTCTCTCTGTCTCTCTCTCTCTCTCTCTCTCTCTCTCCATCTCTTAAGGAAGCCACACCGTCATGTAGTCCTGCAGGCATGTCCGTCACATCTTCTTGAACCCATCAAACTTCTAGCTCAAACCATGCAGAGAGGCCCAGATGTCTTTCATCGTACTTTCACCAGATGTCGTACAGAGGTAGACGACGATACGGTGAAACCACTGCTTGCAGATGCCAGCCTCGTCTGTCGCAAGTTCTCAGTCTTCCCAGCAGGTTCGGGTCCAGGGTTCAGTTCTACCACGTCAACACAACGATGCAGGAAATCTCTGAGGCACAAATACGTCAGGAGCAATCCTACGGTGACACCGTCTTGCAGCCTTGCCAGCTTTTAATGTTCGAATAAACAACAATTTCCTCTGCATTACACAATGCCATATGGAAGAATTAAACACAGGCACAAACTCACCACAAAGTGCTCGAAAGGTCAAAGCTACCCCTTGCATGGTCACACCTACCACGTTTCCAGATCCATTGAAAGCTTGCTGTCACCGAATTTTACACTTTGACAACTGGATGAGCGCCCTCGTGTGTGTGTGTGTGTGTGTGTGTGTGTGTGTGTGTGTGTGTGTGTGTGTGTGTGAGAGAGAGAGAGAGAGAGAGAGAGAGAGAGAGAGAGAGAGAGAGAGAGAGAGAGAGATTCAGATTCAGATGTTTTAATCATATATGGGCCATTGCCCCTCATGATGTGGAGTAATTAAATAATCATTTCACACGATGTTTTTTCTTTTGTATATACAAATGATAAGGTTAAAGATAACGTTTTACGAGATAGCAACTTGACGCAGTTGAAACGCTTTATAGAGAAAGTGGATAGATTTCTGATGGTCCTATCATGTTTGCATGCCCAAAGTAAACTTAATCGAAACAAGTGTGGAAATTTATGAAGCTTTGCAGGAATATATGCTGTCTTAAACTACTTAGTGCTGGGCAACACAAAACAAAATGGACCTCATCCTCTTTACTGTTTTTACACAGTGGGCAGATTAAATCGTTGTCATTGTGAGATCGATATTGGTAGCAATGCAAAGCAATTTCTGAGACGCCAAGTCTGAATCTTGTCAACATAATTTTCAAATGTCTATCTAAATTCAGTAACAGATGCGTTTTCACTTCAGGAACTGTACAAAACGTTCTGTACATACTAAATCTATCACTATTCTTAATATGGAAATCCAGTTCCTGCCACCTACATAAAATCAATCTTTCCTTGAAATCATGTAAGAAAGCATATATTTCCTCTACACCTTGATTTGTCCAAACAAATCCATATCCAAACGTATACGACTTACAACGGATATTTGTAGCCCAGCTTCTTTTATCACGTGAATCTAAATCGAGCAACATCCTAAAGGCTTTACGTGGTAGTCGTGTCTCATCCATTCGAGTGAGTTTTAGCCAGATCGAATACATTTGACTACTGAGTTGATAAGTATTGGATATTGATTCGTTTTCCCCATATAGTAGATGATTTGGCGTTTTCATTTCGACCCCTAAAAACTTTTTAAGGGCAAACAGATGTTTTTTTTCAGAATGTTGAGCAGCATTATCTAAACCCCATACCTCAGCCCAATACTGAACCACTGGTTGAATTTGTCAAATAACTCTAAATATAAACTGAGAGAACTGCATTTCAGTTTAGACAGTTTCTGTAGAATACACAACAAAGCACTTTTAGCTCTGTTCACCAAATCCTGATATGCAAGAGAGAAACTCAGTCTTGTGGAGAAATAGATTCCCAATATTTATACGCATTCACAACAGTTAACACAGCCCCATTGTAATTCCATCTGTCTCTTGCTGCCAAGTAACCACCCTTCCTAAATACAACTATATTAGTTTTCTTCATGTTTACATTCAAATGCAGTGTTGATGCTGCCTATACAAACTATTAAGTTGTGTCTGTAGACCAATTACAGTTTCCGCTATCAACGCTATATCATCTGCCAGCAATAGGATAAAAAATTCACAGTCACCTTGGGTAAAAGTAGCACCATGTCTCCCTTTTCTGATCACCTCTGAGGCTAACTCGTTTATGAATAATGAAAATAACACATGACTAGTTACATCACCTTGTTTTAAACCCCCCGAGTACAATTTATATAGTCAATTAAGTTTGCTCCACATCGAATTCTAGCTAATGAAATAACACATGACTAGTTACATCACCTTGTTTTACCCCCCGAGTAAAATTTATATAGTCAATTAATTTTGCTCCACATCGAATTCTAGCTTTTACATTTGTGTACATATTACGGATACATCTAAATAACTTGCCTTTAATTCCATTTATAAGAGTATAGGCCATAATACATTTCTATCTACAGAATCAAAGGCCTTTTCAAAGTCAATAAAAGCAACAAATAATTTGCGATTAAAGGAGAACTGTTTCTGTACCACAGCCAATAATGTAAACATATGATCAATTGTAGAATATTCCCTTTTAAACCCTGCTTGGTATTCGCCTGTTAGATTAAGTTCTTCAACATACTCTTGGGAGTCTATTGTTAATAATTGTGCTCTAGATTTTACTGTTTGCGTTACAAATTTAGATACCTCTGTAATTCACAGGGTCATTTACATCACCTTTTTTTTTAAAAGAGGGGTTACTACCGACTTTGTCCATGTCTCTGGAAATATGCCCTTACCAAATAGTGTATTCAATAGTTTCACAAAGAATTCAGTGACACGATTCCCAGATGTTTTTAGCATTTCCCCAACTATACCATCTGGCCCAGTGGCTTATTATTCCTTAATCTATGTATTGCTAACATAACCTTTTTCTTTGATATAGGTCGATTCATTGAACTAAAATCCTCTCTTTTGTTCATTGACATCATCATGCGCATCCTCATCATCATTTCGTTCTAAACAAGTGTCTTCTCTCTTGGAACAAACTTTTGAAGTGCTTAAACCAGTCATCAGTCGTTATGTTATTAAGAGGCTGTTTTCTTATATAGGAATCTTTTTAACATTGCACCCACCAGAACTCCTCCTGATTATGTACAGAGGCAACTAACTTCTCAGTTAAGAATTCATTATATTGTAATTCTTTTCCTTTTTAACAGATTTTTATATTCTCTTCTTGCTCTGCAATAGGCATCACTATCTACTCAATCTTTGGAAGTTAGAAATATTTGCAGTAATTTCATAGCATTTGCTTTATTATCTTCACAATCCTTGTCACACCAATCACTGTTTTTTTTTTTTCAGCTGCGTTTAAATTGATTTTCTTTTTCATACAGCTTCAGAGTTTTATATATATATATATATATATATATATATATATTGAATTATAAACAAAGCTTGCTCTTATGTCTCAGATTGTAGAAATAGGGTGGTGATAAGCCTTCATATCTGCAGTGGTGGATGATTCTGCAAACTGACAGTATGTGCTTGAGTGGGTGAATGGGGAATAATAAATGCTTCTCAAAATGAACCTTCAGCAAGCTTATAGTCTCCGAAGTGGGAGACCATCTCCAATGGGGAAGAAGCTCACTAACATATAACTCCTGGTCAGATACCGGTATTTCGAAACCTGATTTGTTTCTCCTCAGTGACCACAGAAAGTGGTAATTTGACTCCTCTGCCTTTTCGGTTTTAAGAAGAATGCTATACCAGAAAAAGGCTGGTGTGCAATACCGTTGTATGTTTGTTGAGTTTTCAAAAAAACTAACAAAGGTGCCACCTAAGAAGCAAAAGAAAATCACGAAAGAGCAAAACAAACTACATTTTCTTGTGAAAAGTAGGAAATATAAAAAGATAACCTCCTAAGACACAAGTGCTGAGGGCCAGTTCTTGGAATGAATCCACAAGGGACTAAATTATAATAAAACAATAAATTCCAAGGATAAGTACCGAGCACCATTCCAGCAACTTACTGCAATGACTGCAGAAATATTGAATTATAAACAAAGCTTGCTCTTATGTCTCAGATTGTAGAAATAGGGGGGTGATAAGCCTTCATATCTGCAGTGGTGGATGATTCTGCCTAACTGACAGTATGTGCTTGAGTGGGTGAATGGGGAATATAAATGCTTCTCAAAATGAACCTTCAGCAAGCTTATAGTCTCCGAAGTGGGAGACCATCTCCAATGGGGAAGAAGCTCACTAACATATAACTCCTGGTCAGATACCGGTATTTCGAAACCTGATTGTTTTTCTCCTCAGTGACCGCGGAAAGTGGTAATTTGACTCCTCTGCCCTTTTCGGTTTTAAGAAGAATGCTATACCAGAAAAAGGCTGGTGTGCAATACCGTTGTATGTTTGTTGAGTTTTTCAAAAAACTAACCAAAGGTGCCACCTAAGAAGCAAAAGAAAATCACGAAAGAATATAAAAAGATAACCTCCTAAGACACAAGTGCTGAGGGCCAGTTCTTGGAATGAATCCACAAGGGACTAAATTATAATAAAACAACAATAAATTCCAAGGATAAGTACCGAGCACCATTCCAGCAACTTACAGAGCAGCTAGGTGTTTGCAATGACTGCAAGAAATATTGAATTATAAAACAAAGCTTGCTCTTATGTCTCAGATTGTAGAAATAGGGGGGTGATAAGCCTTCATATCTGCAGTGGCAGGTCAATGATCTGATTCTAGTCTCTCTGAAACCATTAATTTGCAAGAAGACACAACGAAAGGGAAAAAAAATCCTTAGACAATAAAAAGTAATCCTTGACACTATTGCCTGAATCGGATATATAATTTCCATCGAATCTCCATCGCATAAACCATTAAGAATGTATAAACCAAGTGCAGTACACATACTCAAAAGACATTTCCCTAGCTGTTAAGTACGTGATCAACCGATATTCTTCCAGAAAATACAGAACGACTACCAACGTTAACACTATAATCATCACTGTCGTTTGGTACGTCTGGAGAGATGCTAGCTGTTCTACTGTTCAAATCACCAGATAACATTACATACACGTCTGTATATTCAAGCATACAGTCAAAAATACTTTCTTCCAATGAACGTACGCCATTACCAATGTCAAAGTGTACATAGTAGGGCGAACCCTCTGGTGGGACATAGGATCAAACATACGAAACATCTTCTGTAACTAATAAACATTGTCAATCAAGAATACATTACGTTGGGATAGTTCAGGGAGAGAGAGAGAGAGAGAGAGAGAGAGAGAGAGAGAGAGAGAGAGAGAGAGAGAGAGAGAGAGAGAGAGAGAGAGAACGAACGAACGTACGAATTTTTATTTTCATAGGGTAATGGAATAAGCATCAGTGCTTTTTTTACATCCAGCCGTCCGGGGCCAAAAGAAATTTAAGAAAGGAAAGAAAAAAAAAAAATATTGAATAATATAAATAATGGAAAGTCACTCTTATATATGAAATATGGAAATACAAAGGGACACAAAATCTATGTACAGAGGGAACACCGACAGAAGGTGTGGGAGACTGTGGGGTGGGAGTGGGATGGGGTGGGATGGGGGACAATAAGAATGAGAGGAGGGGGGATGGAAGAAAAGGAAGAACTGATAAGGAAAATGAAACATTTACACAGAACAGTCATTGGTACATCTTTGGGTAAAGTGGTGTAAGATCAGACAGATACATCAAGTACGTAAAAAAGATGGGATTTAAACTTACTAGTGTTTGGTTCATTTTTTTAGTTTTTCTGGGATATTATTCCACAGCCAGCCCCCAAAATAAGCAAGGCTTGATTTGCATAAATTAATTGATGGGAAAGGGAGATTTATTTTATGCGAATGACGATGATCATTAGAAGTAAATATATTCATTAAATGGGAAGGAGCTCTGGCGTGTAGTATTTTATGCATAAAGAGTGCTTTATTGTACAATAGTTTGGTCTTGAATGGAAGGATACCTGCTCGTTCATAATCAGGGTGCCCTAGCGAGGGTTTATCAATTGTTATTTTGACAGCTCTCTTGTATATACTAGTCAATGGTTTAAGCAACTTATTGCTAGCTAAATCCCAGAGTGTCGACGCATAGTCAATATTTGGTTGAATATAAGATTGAAAAATAATTTTTCTGGTGTGATAATCTAAAAAGTTTTTCCTTTCCTGAGTTGATACAGTTTTTTTCGGCAAGATTTTTGGAAAGAAGTTCTAAATGTTTCGACCAAGATAGGTTGTTGTCGATTGCTATTCCTAAAGACTGTGATTAGAACCTCTTTGATTTTTTTTCGTTACCAATATAAAGGGTTGGCAAGTTTTCGGTTACATTTTGACGTTTTTTGCCTTGTTGTAATCAACATGAACTTCGTTTTTTTTTGAGGATGCAGAGACATGTGATTGAGTTGTGTCCATTTAACGAGAAGGTTGATATATTTCTCTGAATGTCAAGGTAGATTTGTTGAGCATTAGAGTTATTAGTGACAATAGTGTATCATCGGCAAACATTTCACAATGAGAAGTCAAGGTTAATGGTAAATAATTAATATAGAATAAGAACAGCAGTGGACCAAGCACCAAGCCTTGTGGTACACACCAAAGTTATTGGGAATCAAAGTAGAATAACAATCGTTTTAATAATACTAATTGTTGCCTGTTGGAAAGGAAGGATGAAATGAGTTTTAGAGTGTCGGAAGTTAGTCGATAAATAGTTAACTTTCTGAGCAAAAGTTCATGATTAATGACACCGAAAGCTTTAGCAAAATCCACGAAGAGTACTCCGGAAAAGTGTTTCGTTGTTTATGTTTGAAAGCCATCGATCAACTATCTTGGTAAGAACTGTTTGACAAGAATGATTCTCTCTAAATCTATCGATCAACTACCTTGGTAAGAGCTGTTTGACAAGAATGATTCTCTCTAAATCCATCGATCAACTATCTTGGTAAGCGCTGTTTGACAAGAATGATTCTCTCTAAATCCGGATTGATTAGGGTGTAGTAGATCGAATTTTTTGACATGAGAAAGAAGACATTTTTTGATATGTTTTGTTCTAATGGTTTTGAAAAAAAAAACTGATAGAAAGAGATTGGTCGATAGTTAGAAGGATCAGCCATATTTTCCTGATTTGTACAATGGTATGACTTTAGCTTGTTTAAAAGCATCAGGAAAACAATGCTTATCAATGCAGAGATTATAAATATATGTGAGAGTTTCTGCTATAACAGATGCTGCTAGTTTAAGAATTTTTCCGTCAATTCCATCAGTTCCACGAGCTGCTGTCCGTTTTTAACTGTCTAAGAGAAAAGAAAACTTCATGGACATCCATGGCACTAATATCCAAAGCTGAATGGATGTTCTTCTGGTGGCAGTATTTCAGTAATTCTTGTAGATCGTTACTTTTTGATTCATCGTTTCGTATGATTTGATTCGCTATACTTGCAAAATGGGCGTTCAGTTCACTTGCAGATATGTCTTTTTTTTTTTTTTTAAGTTTAATACAGGGTCAGAATTTGTCTTGGTTAAGCCATGTATAGCTTTCCAAAAAGATTTACTGTCTTTCTTTCTATTTAATTAGGTCCAAGAAATATTTCCTTTTCTCTGATCGTATTAGGGTAGGTCACCTTATTTCTGTACTTTTTGAATTCTTCGCGAGAGCATTTTTTTAACAGATAAACCCTTTGTTATATAGTGTTCCTGTTTTTTCTTTTGTAAGCCATGGTGGGTTTTATCCGATGTTTTACTCTTTTAGTTTGAAGAGGGGCATGCTTATTGTATACGTCATGGAAGATGTTATACCATACTTGCAGAGCTTGATTGGGGCCAGTATGCCGATACACGTCATTTAAAGGGGAATTTAAAAGATCTGAAAGAAATTTTTCACGATCAAATTTAGAAAGGTTCCTGAATGTAATCGTTCAGAGAGAGAGAGAGAGAGAAGAGAGAGAGAGAGAGAGAGAGAGAGAGAGAGAGAGAGAGAGAGAGGGATGCATGTGTGTGCATGCGTTCGTGCGTGCGTATGCGTGCGTGCGTGCGTGTGAGAGTGAGAGAGAGAGAGGGAGAAAGAGAGAGAGAGAGAGAGAGAGAGAGAGAGAGAGAGAGAGGAGAGAGAGAGAGAGAGAGAGAGTGTGGTGTGTGTGTGTGAGTGAAAGATAGATAGATAGAGAGAGAGAGAGAGAGAGAGGGAGGGAGGCTGTGTGTGCGTGCATGTGTGTGTGTGTGGTGTGTGTGTGTGTGTGTGTGTGTGTGTGTGTGTGTGTGTGTGTGCACATGTGTGTGTGGTGTGTGTGTGTGTGTGTGTGTGTGTGCGCGCGCGCGCGCATGTGTGGTGCGTGCGAAAGCACGCGTATATGTGTGTGTGAGAGATAGACAGAAAGAGTGAGGCAGAGAGACAGAGAGACACAGAGAGAGAGACGGAGAGAGAGAGAGAGAGAGAGAGTGTGTGTGTGTGTGTGTGTGCGCGCGCGCGCGCGCGCGCGCGTGTGTGTGTGTGTGTGTGCACATTTGAGAGAGAGGTTTTGTAATGGTGTG
>JADBJO010016153.1:27500-41385 GCA_016801955.1 Conus betulinus | reverse complement strand
CCGACGATGTATCAGAACAGGCATCACTGAACGCCACCAAAAATGACTCAGCAGAAATGCAGCGTCTCCTCAAAAGGGTTGCCTCACAGCGACCTTCTGTTGAAACCGGTGCACAGCAATGGGATGAGTCTGGTTATGCCTGTATGTGGAGAAGCTGAAGTGAATGGCACGGGAGTTGCACTATGTCACGAGAGAGGAAATCCTGAAGATGAAATAACCCCCTACATACAGTCTATAATAAATCCACATCAAACACGACACCTCTGTAGCATGTTTGAGGAGGGTTATCATTTTTTTTTTTTAAATCTCAAAAACCTTTTACGACAAAGATAAATCAGACCATCTTCCAAGAGAAAGAAAAGCATTGAAATGATTTTTTAAAATTATTTTAAGTTTTTTTTTTTTCCCCCAAGGAATTATTACAACTCGGGAAGCTGCTTTCAGATTTAGACAAACATTACTACAGCTGAAGTGTTTTAGCTTTAGTTTTTAGTTTTTAGTCATTCAAACTTTTAAGCTTTCTTGTCACGTACCTTTGCAGGTAATTCCTGCAGATTGTTTTAAAGAAATTGTCAAGTTTTGTGGGTGTAAAATGTGTATGTGGAACCGGTCGATATAGTAAAGAAGAGAGCACACACGATACACGACAGAGTCCCAACTGCCACAGCCAAACATGACGTTGGCCTGCTGCAACTGAGCCAGACATCCACAGCATGTGCCTCAGCACGACAGCCGGCAATTTCAGCGAGTCCCCAAACAAAACAATACCAGCAGCAGAAGATGAAAACTGGCTGCACTGACATCATGAAACTGAGTGGAAGTAGGGTCAACATGTATCCAAATCCTAACCTGACCATTCACATCATTCGAAGATTTATTTGCTGTAAGGCACGAACTGAGATTATAAATCTGGATTGTCTCGGTACGTGATCTTAACTATCTTTTGTGATCCTTCTCATTGCTCTTCATTGCGTCATGGGCTAAGAATAACTCGCTCATCTTAAAATTGAGTTGGGGGGTGGGGGTGGGGATCGATGTAAATTGCTCAACATATTCTAGGGACATGTTTTTTCTATGCTCCCACAAAGAGGTAAACAAATACCAGCAGTTCTACCAGCCGCCAGGGTGAAGTGGTTAGCGTCAAGGAGTCCCGAATGGGAGGTTATGGGTTCGAATCCCATCAGAGCCATATACTCGTGGGGTTTTTTCTGCTCTGACTGGCTTCTACCAAGAGATGAGTTTGTTATGGGCTCAATCCAGAAGACCGGGATCACAGAGTTGAGTTTCATCTACTTCATGGATGCCTCTGGTGACAGTCTTGCACAAATTTCTTGACCAACATTGCCGATGTCTGTATCTCATTATAAAATAATGTATATGTATATATGATACATTATAAAAGGAAGAGCGTACAATACAACTCTCTCATGCAGTCAGACCAGACCAGAACAGAAATCCATAGTATCATAGTGGGTGTTGGCGAGAGGTTCGAATGAGTGGCGTGGGTGCAGTACCACTGAGGTGGCATAGAAGATGGAACAGAAGATGATACTACTTCTGTGGTAGAAATCCAATTGTAGTCGGTTGACCTGAATTTGAACGACAGGTTCGTAAGTAAAGCATTTCATTTGTTACTGGCCGGGCTGCCGTAATATTCAAGTTTATCGCACCTTGGAAATAACTGAGTGAAATTTTGTGGGATTCTAGAGACAGCTGGAATACATAGCTGAGCGGATAGGGAAGAGTGTTGACACTCGCTTCCCACCTCGGTGGACTCGCACGGGTGAAGCGTTCTCCATTACCTTGAACAGCAGACAGTGAAAGTCAATTCAGCATCCGTACATCAAGAATGGAGACGACAAATAGCTCTGCTCTTCGCTAGACGGAAGTTCAATGGCGCTTACTAAAGGCATTCATCTTTTTCCTCTTAGTCTTATCGTCTCTCTCTCTCTCTCTCTCTCTCATCTCTCTCTCTCTCTCTCTCTCTCTCTCTCTCTCTCGCTCTCTCTCTCTGTGTTCACAGGTTACCTATGTGCTCGCCACATGTCGCCACTGACAGTGTCAAACTGTCCAGTTGGACACACACATACACACACACACACACATGTGGTACAGAGCACTGCCCTTAGTGAACAGTAGACAGTAACAAGCTGATGTACGTAATTACCTGAGAGGGCGGCTCAGCCGACGAACAATTCTATCAGGGTGTGCACAGTGACTGCGGAGCCCAGAAGTGATCAGTACGCTGCACGAGTACAGGGACTCCGACAAAAGGCGAATAGCGTGAAGGCGAGGCATGATACTGATCCCTTTCCTTCGTGTTCTCTGAACAGTTTGATATCAAATAACACCAGCCCACCAAGTCAAAATGCTTCATCCCAGTCGAGCACCAGTCAGCAGTATTTTACACAGGGCTGTGGGTCCTCTCTTTCCCTTGAGAAAAAAAATCGCCAGTGAAGACAACGATCTGTTCCTCATCACCACATATAACCTGTGCTAAGGGGACCAAAGATTGCAGCGCTCTGAGGAGAAAGAAAAGAGGAATGTCAAAATATCCGTCATCCAATCAATCAAAGGGCTGAATCGTTCACTGAAGAGCAGTTTTGGGCACACGTGTGTGCGCGCGCGCACACATACACACACATGCTCGCGCGCGCGCAAGAAGTGTTCAAGCCAAATCGATCAGACATAATGTAGGGGACATAACCGTATTTATGTTGCTAGTGAACAAAGGATGCAGTGGTTGTCTCCACTCTGCGTACAATAACATGAACAACAATGTACAACAATAACAACAAACATTAACATAAACAAACCCCACCACCACCTCCATCACCAGAAAAGACAACAAAAATCATCAGCAAGCAAAGTCCGAAATCAACACAGAAGATCGAAAAAGAAAAGATTTTAAAAGGCGAATGCATTATCTCCTACTAATCGCAGAAGGTACGATCAACGGATAGTCTGTCCGGAGGATGTGTGTGTGTGTGTGTGTGTGTGTGTGTGTGTGTGTGTGTGTGTGTGTGTGTGTGCCTGTGCGTCTTGCGTGCGCGCGGTGCGTGCGCGTGCGTGCGTGCGTGCATGCAGGGTGTGTGCATGTGCGTGCGCGAGCGCGTGCATGTGTGTGTGTGCGTGTGTATGTGTGTGTGTGTGTGTGTGTGTGTGTGTGTTTGAATGATAGTCTTGTGGAGTTAAAACAAAAAAAAAAAAGCATTTGTGTGAGCGGATGGACAATCCTCTAAATTTCCCGTGTGTTGACACACTTAGGACACCATAGGTAGTGTGCGGTAGCGTGGATGGTCCCTGCTATCGCTTTGTGGCGTAAGCTTTATGGAAGAACCGTCCCCATTGTTCGAAGCATCCAATCCGCTTACGCCCTAGTTTGAAATTTTTCCTGATGACTCTTGTGGTCACGAGACGCGTCTGGTAACGACCAGTCTGTCGCCCCTGCCCAATTTGTCGTCCGGCGAGAGATTGGGCCTCAATACCAGGACCAGTTTGTCACCCAGGCGGCAGATTGGTCCATTCTAAGTTTTTGAGGGCGACAGATTGGGTCGCACTTCACTGTCCAATCTGTCGCCCCTTGGCCAATTTGTCACCAACTTACCTTGCTCTCAGTGAGTTGATGTTGGGCCATTTCACTCATTCCCACACTTTCTCTCACTTTAGGAGAAAGTGTGTGGGGCTCACTTTCTCTCACTTAAGAAGAAGTGCGGGATTGAGAGAAAGTGTGGTCCTTCCCCTTTCGGACTTTCTCCCATGTGAGAGACAGTATGAGGGCACCCCCCACACTTTCTCCAATTGTGAGAGAAAGTCTGGGGAGTGCCCCATTCTTTTGTTTTTTATTTATCTATCTAATTTTAATTTCGTTATTAGTTTCTTGTCTTTCCTTAACATCAAACTAAGAGCTAAATGATAATAAAATCTAACAAAAAGTGATGGGAATGAGACAGGAGTTTATTTATTGTTTTTCTATTGAATGGTCACATTGAGAAATCTTCAGAGTGCATAATCAATCAGAAAAATCAAACATGCAAGTGTCAAGTAGTTAGATCAACTAGTTATCAAATCCAGATAATAAAATTCATGTTGGAAAGTAGACAAACACACACAAAAATGTTGCTATGTTATTTTGGTAAGTTCATATGCACATCGTATTACCATTGGCCATAAACGTTACCTCTCCAGTACTCTCCCTATCGAATTGGGTGATCACAAAGTAGTTTCGGTTTATTGTAAAATCCAAATGTTCACTACTTAGGCTGCTCTAATGGTAATTTTATAATATTCTCAACCTAGATAACTACTGGTCAGTGCCAAAACCAGTGGTCAGCTTCATGAAAATGTCACGTTTTCACTATTTCACTGCATGCTGGTGTGTTTATAAACGCTTCTGTACAGTTTACAGATAGATGTCCAGTGGTCAGCAAGATTGACCAGTGGTCAGTTTCATGTAAATGTAACATTTTCCTGAGTTCACACCGTATTGATATGTTTAATGCTTTCTTTTTTTAATGTAGAAGACCAGTGGTCTGCAAGAGGACTAGTGGTCAGTTTTTATGTCAATTTCATATTTTCACTATCTCATTCTGTATTGATGTGTAATAGGGCGTATATGCTTCTTAAAACATAGTATGACTAGTGGTTAGCAACAATGACCAGTGACCAGTTTGGAAAACGTAAGTGCTTACTGTTTATTATATGAACATTTCTGTGCTTCTTGCAGTTTAGATGATCAGTGGTCAGTGACAATGACCAGTGATCAGTTTGATGCCAATTCCATATTTAAAAAAAAAATGTTTGACAGACAGAGTATTGTTGTGGTATGGGAGTTTCTCTGCTCCTTACAACACAAATGACAGGTAATCAGCAAGAATGACCATTTTTCATTGTGATGTAAATCCATGTTTTCTCTATTTGATTGCATATTATCATGTGGTGAGTATTTTCCCCTACCTTTCATGACGTAGATGACCTGTGGCCACTTTGCTGCAGTATCTATCTATCTATATTTCTTTAATACATTCATCTCCTCCTAATATAATATAGGTCAAAATAGTTTGTATAGATTCTGTATCAAAGAGGTAATGAACACCACTGAGCTGACCATGTATAGTAAAACCTGATTAATTGAAAGAGCCTTTAAACCACCTATGGACTTTTAAATATCCAAATTCAAAATTATCCGCGTGTTGAGTTATTCTAAAGTTTCGCCCAATCTTAAACAAACTCAAAATAAACCTAACTAATTGAAATTAACTGAGCAAGTCAAGGAGTAGTCCCAAGGAATTTCATTAACTGGGTTTTGTTGCAGCACTGGCATTACTAGGAGGAAAAAGAGAGAGAATTTGCCCCAATACCCTGGAGTTACAGGGGCCGCGATTCTTTATTACCCCGCCACAGGAGTACAAACACTTCAGCTTCTAAAGTAGTTCGCGTTAACACTGTGTTTTTTCTATCCGCTCAAATATCCCCTCCTCAATCATGATGTCTTCCCTATAAGGGTCTATCCCATCAAAATATGCAACACCCGGGTCCAATCTGTCGCTGGGCGACAGATTGGTCCTGGTGTTGAAGACAATCTGTCGCCTGGGCGACAAATTGGGCAGGGGCGACAGATTGGTCGTTAACACGCGTCGGCTAACACACGTCCCGTGAGTCGGGGATTTTGTCACAGAGACATTGAGGAGAGAGGGCGTTTGGTTCACTGCATGAAAGGAACGATCAGCCGTTTGGCATAGAAGACTGAATTGTAAGTAAATGTGTAACTATAAGTTGTGTCCTATTATTGTGTTGTAAATAATCGTTCAATCCAGAACGACGACAAACTCCCGACTTTTCTGGCTTGAGTAGAGTAGACTGATTGGAAGAGCTGGTTTTGTGAACAGACATGCTATGCCATGCTTAG
Source organism: Conus betulinus (assembly GCA_016801955.1). NCBI lineage: Eukaryota > Metazoa > Mollusca > Gastropoda > Neogastropoda > Conidae > Conus > Conus betulinus. The sequence continues at coordinate 35,477 of JADBJO010016153.1, read as the reverse complement.
GAATGAAGACCTGAATTTACGTTAGCGTTGTGTGTTCTGCGCAAGCATGAATTCGAAAATGAATCTCTGTTGTGGATTTACGTTCTAAATCCTTTGGTCGGTGATCGCTTTAATGTTTTCTGTAAGGATGAGAATGTTTAGCGAGATATATTGTTCATACATGTTGTTTGGTTTGATCCCAAGACCAGACCCTGTATACTGTGTTTTTGTTTTGCTTAATCGCACCATGTTCTCGTCATCCGAAAACATTACAGTATGTTATATATATATATATATATATATATATATATATAAGTGGAGGGAGGGGGGGGGGAGGGGGACCAAATCGCGTCATTCCAACTTGACGTCACCCGAGCGATGTGTGGTTGGCAGGGAGACTGTGAATATGGTCTGCTACTGGACAGCTGGCTGTGTGGAGCGCTGAACCTAGTACAGCCCCTGTGATTTTTGTGACGTAGATCGCGGGGAAGGTGTCCAATATGTTGTGTTGGGTGCAGTTTTTTGTGTGGTTGTTTTGCCTTTAATGACATGTGCGACAGGCAACTTATGCTTTTGTAGAGATGCCAATGGCAGGACGATTACAGAAAAGGTTGTAGAGGTGAGACTGCTGACATGTGGCTAATTTATGTTGATGAAAGGGCAGTAATTCATGCTAGATAAGGATGAAGAGGTGCGGAATCACTGCGTCTCTCTCTCTCTCTCTCTCTCTCTCTCGGTTGTCACGGTTCACCTGGTTAAGGGTGACCAATGACAAGGCGCGTGGGAAGAGGGAGAACCCACAAATACCTGACCTCAAGTGCACAAATCACACACCGGGCAAGAGATAGACAAAACCACAACATTTATTCACATTAAACAGATATTGACGAGAGAGATGAAGAGACGGGGCCCTAACTAACTAGATAGAACAGTGATGATACTAAATCCCCCACCCTAGCCCAATACAGCACCCAAGAGGACCTAATCACCTCACCTACCCCACACTACTGAAACCCGGGGGGAAAAGGGAAATGTGGACAATGACAATCACACAAGAAAGAAAAACAACACTCTTAAAATCTATTTAAAAATCAAAACAAACTAATGGCCTGTCAAAGGATAACAAATCAAAACAAAACAAAACCTCAAAGAAAACATCCCAAACACAGTTCATTCTTCTGGTACATGTCTGTCCGCTTCCGCCCTGTTCTGTCTTTCTGGGGCTACCTTGAGTCCAGCACCCCACCCACCCACAAACCCTCCACTCACGCACGCCCCTCACTGCAGTGGCCTCATGATATCAGGACAGGCGAGGAAGTGCCGACGTCACAATCGGGATCTCCCAGGTCCCAGGGCAGCAGGCTGTGTTGACGTCTCGGCCAACAGGAGCAAGGTCAGGGCGTGGATGAACAGGAGGTGAAGCAGATGAAGACCCGGGGGAAGGCAGAAGGAGGAGAAGGAAAAGGGAAAAAGCAAAAAACCACTCGTGCCAAAGGAGGACGAAGACGACAGGTCCCCACGTCTGGGAAGCGGAAAAGGCCATGTAGACACCCCCCCCCCCCCCCCCTCCCATAATATTGTGCACAAACTAGAGTAATGTTTTTTTCTTTGATTTTCTCTTTGTTTCCTCTGTAAATTGGTGAAGCGTAACCATGTGGTCTTTGATTTAGTTTTGAAGTAGACACTACCATGTACATTTTTTCTTGTTATATTGATCGTTAATGTTCACACACCCTTCAAATGGGGCTTTGGCCTTAGTGAATAAATTATGCTCTGTATTGTTCTGTTTTCTCTCTCTCTCTCTCTCTCTCTCTCTCTCTCTCTCTCTCTCTCTCTTATCCTTTATTATTATTTTTTTGTTGTTGTAACTATCATTTTGTTTTTCATGTAATCATCATTTTGTGAAAGTTAAACTTTGATGCTGTGGTGATGTATGTTGACGCTGGTAGCAGTGTATAAGTTCCCTCTTGTTTTGAAAGCGAAGAGAGTGCGCCCTGAGGGTGATATGTTGTTGGCTAACAACAGCCTAACTGGTTTATTCGTAAATTAACTGGCGGGCGTCAAAGGGGGAATACCAGTGTCCAACGGAGTTAAGGGTTTTCCCCTCTTGTTTTGGACTGTGCATGTTGTTGGACAGGTGGGTTGCTGCTGCCGGTGGGTTTGCTGGTGTAAATGAAGAAATAAACCTACAAGGAAGACAGGAACGAATCGTGGGGGTGTGTGTCCTATGGGAGTGGACGAAATATCGTGCACGCTCTTACACGCACGAACCCCAGGCCCTTGTCCGTTTAGACTAACACCAACAGCAGTAGCAGTAACAACAGCAATAACATACAAACAACAACAATGAGAATGAAATGATAACAACAACAAACATGAACAAGAAAATAACCAGAGCAACAACAACAACAACAACAATAATGATGATAATGATGATGATGATGATGATGATGATGATGATGATGACAACGATGATGATGATGATGATGATGATGATGATGATGATGAGGATAACGATATGATGATGATGATAGTAGTAGTAGTAGTAGCAGTAGTAGTAGTAGTAGTAGTCGTAGTAGTAGTAGTAGTAATTATGATGATGATGATGATGATGATGATGATGATATGATGATGATGAAATGCAATGGGTTCTTGAAATGCTTGTTCTTCTTACACTCTGCCTTCATGGTACTGGTCAACAATGAGGATTAAGGCCAGAAGCTACAACACAGACCGTGCCTCCCTTTGTCTGTCTACCTGTCTGTCTTGACTGTTTCTCGTCTGTCTGTCTGTTTCTCTGTCTGTTTCTCTGTCCGTCTGTCTCTGTCTGTCTGTCTCTGTCTCTCTACCTCTCTGTCTATCTGTCCAGTGTCTTCTCTCTCTCTCTCTCTCTCTCTCTCTCGTCTGCCTCTCTCTCTCTCTCTCTCTCTCTCTCTCTCTCTCTCTCTCTCTCTCTCTCTCATATGCTTTGATACTTCCTTCAGATCTACGAGGGAGAAGAGCATTTGCAAATGTTACTAACAGTCATGACTATTAAAGAATCGTTTTGTTTGTTGTCCAAGCCTTTTTCTTCTATACAGGGGAGATTTTTTTCTGATTAAAAGCAGCAAGAGAAATCTGTGATCTAGTTACGAAAAAAAAAACCCGTGTGTGAGGTGTGCGCGTGTGGGAAGATGGGGGTGGGGTGGGGGTGGAAGTGCGGTGGTGAGAGTTGAAGTAAACGGCAAAATTTGGACGAAAAAATAAAACAAGAGAGAGAGAGAGAGAGAGAGAGAGAGAGAGAGAGAGAGAGAGAGGAGAGAGAGAGAGAGAGAGAGGAGAGAGAGAGAAGTGGGAGAAGAATGGGAAAATTGAAGTTGAGTGAGGTGTCGTGGGGGGGGGGGGGGGGGGGGGGGGGGGAGGTTGAGGTTGGAGTATTAAAAGCAGAATGGAAGTGTTTTGATCTTCCATCTACCTTCTTGTCGCAGTGTGCTTGGTTGTCGAATCTGATATCCCATGCACACCACTCAAAAAAAAAAAAAAAAAAAAAAAAGAAGAGTCAACCCATTTTTTTGGTCCGCCCTCCTCACCCCCCCCCCCCCCCCCCCCCCCTACCCCCCCCCCTCCCCCACCCCCCCCCCGCCCCCCCCCCCCCCCCCCCCAACCCACCCTCCTCTCACCTCATTCTTTCTTTCATCATGTCTTCCTCATAGTGTCTTTTGCTGTTGTTGGGTTGTTTTTCCCCTCTCTTTATGGCGCCGTCATTTTGAAACATATTGCATTCATTCCGTTTCTTGATCTCTTCCGTGTATTTCTTCTCAGCGTGTTCCCGTCACTCCCGTTTCTTTCGTTCAGTACCTCTTGGCACCAATTATCTTTGCATTTAGTTATTTGGTTTGTCTGCTCTTTCAATATTCTCCCCTAATTCCCACCACACGATCACCATCACCCCTAGTGTGTGGTGTGTGTGTGTGTGTGTGTGTGTGTGTGTGTGTGTGGTGTGTGTGCGTGTGTGCGTGAGTGCGTGGGTGTGCGTGTGGGTGCGTGCGTGCGTGCGTGCGTGCGTGTGTGTGTGTGTGTGTGTGACTGTGTGTGGCATGCGTGCGTGCGTGTGTGTGTGTGTGCACCCTTGGTGGATGTGTATGATGCTTGAGGTGCATTTCTGTTGCATGTACGTCTGTATGTTATAAAGTGTCTCCGTGTTCTCGAGAGAGAGAGAGAGAGAGAGAGAGAGAGAGAGGAGAGAGAGAGAGAGACTACAGAGACACAACAGGGAGAGGAGAGAGAGACAGAGAGAGAGAGAGAGATGGAGAGTAGAGAGAGAGAGAGAGAGACACACACACGTTGTCTAGGCTAAGCGTAGCCACACCACGGTAGTCACCTTCCTAGCTTTGTCTTCCTTGATCAACTAGTCTTAAACCACCTTTCCGACACTATCTGGCTTACGACCAAGAGTAGTCGCAACAACAAACCTGTGCGGAAATCACACTGTGCCACGTCACAGCGTCATACGTTGAAAAATCAACAGCTTAACTGAACCAAACTAGTTGTCTCCCTTGATTGTTCCGTGTGTAACTTGCCGACACACTTGCGATGTAGGCACAAAATATCGTTATTACAACAAACGCTGGCTCAATTATTCCTGATCAACACCATCAGCGACTTAATCAACGGCCAAGTGTGACCGCCCACGTGAGCCTTACGAGTAGTCAGAACAAACCTACTCGGTTCACAACTTACACCCGCAAATATGAGCGATCAAGAGAAAGGAAGCACCCAACTTGTTCCTTAGGCGCACCTTACAGAGTATGCACAAACAAATTTGTGCTGAAAATGTAACCACAGATAAATGACAATTTTTTTTTCCAACAAGAACACACAATTAAAGACCCTAGTGTGCCGCCTGCACACAATATCAAACAGGCCAGAAAACCACGTTATCACCAGTTGTCTAAACCAGCTTACCAATCAGCTGATGGAACAAACGCTGTTAGTCCCGTCTTACTGTCGCTATGCCTTAAGCATTAAAGCAGGCTATCGAACCTCGACCATAGGTTTCCACGGACTGTCTGCTCCCAAAAACACCACTGGTAAACAAACGGGTAAACAAAACAAAGGGACGAGACGGCATAAAAATATGACAACAAACGCAGCGAAGTAGTATCAACACGGGACGGCCTATTGACCCGCAACCCTCGCCGATGAATGCGGAATCAAACGACGGCCACTCAATCCCTGACTCAACGAAAAGTAAAGGGACGGCGCAAAGTCTGCCACGTTAAGCCCGGTTTGCACGCGCGGAATGCGTCTGTCACTGAACGAGCGTGAGAGCTAAGGTAAGGCTTATGCCAAGGATACTGTGAAGAAAATAAGGAGGGTGGGGGGTGATGTAAACAAGAGGCAAGAGGCGCAATGGATCGACACCTAGACAGAGTCCATATCACACATGCCTTTCTCACTCCTGGACAACTTTATTCTCATCACACGCCACTCACTTATACAAAGACAGATAATATAAAGAAAGCTAGATTAACAAGAACTTAGAAGTAAATGTACTTACAAACAGGAAATGAAGAAAATTTCTTCTTTTTTTTCAACCCACAAGGAGAAATATAACCACTCAAAAGAGTTATATAATAGATCAAAACAGGACTTAGGAAATATAACAAGATGTATACTATATATATATATATATATATATATATATATATATATATATTATATATATATATATATATATATGTGTGTGTGTGTGTGTGTGTGTGTGTGTGTGTGTGTGTACTTATATTTTGTTTTCAAAGAGGGGAATATTATCCTAGCGGAAATTCCTCACCAAATTTCGACCAAGTGGTGTGCGTATGCTTTTCCTGCCTACACTCACCTGGCTACCCAGTCGTCGTCTTGGGTACTGCCAAATCACGCTCACTACTGATCAACACAACCGTTGATGCCGTTGCCTCTGCACAGACAAGACTTATTCTATACCGACCCCCCTGTCCTTCCCAAGCTGTACTCCCCACTATCCACCTGGCTAGATATGAGAGCTAAGGTACAGGAGTTCGGAATCCAAATGAATATGTCGGCAGTTAAATCCCGGAAAATACCACAACGCAGACAGGACACGGTTACGGACGCGGAAGGATGCCGCCGACCCTGGCGGAACGCAAGAATCTCCACCGCGACAATCCCGACACGGTCCGCTCTGTTGGGCTCCCTCCCTACTACTCTAGAGCCCACCCCACCAACCTCCCACTAACAGTACACATACACAACCTCCTGAGAGACCTGGTGGGGGTAAGCAGAGGGTGTAGCGACTACTCTACCACCACTCACTCAACGTCTTCCTCCCCGGCATCTCCACCATAATTGTCAAGGTCAAGTGACCTAGGGGTTAGGAAGGAGACGGAGAGTAAGTGGGGAGAGAAAGGCACAGTCGACACCCCAAACTCCCGACACCAGGAAACGCAGGGGTAAATTCAAAAGAACATTTATTTTCACAACACTAACATAAATATTCTCATTCACACAGATATGGGACGAGGGAAAACTAAAGAAGAAAAGAGGACAGACGAGGAGCAAGTTCTGAGAAGGTGGGAATTAGAGAGAAGGATAGATACCTACCAGAAACTATCTATTTAAGGGGACAAAAGTACCCCAATACACCTTTCCCCAGAACCCGGGTCACCCGCCTATTGTTTGCCCTAAATCCCACTAATCGCTATGTGTCTCCAAGTAAAAGAAGAAAAAAGCAAGGAACACACCTACACATTAATTCACAGGACAACACAACACAATTCAATCCCTTTCACACTAATGCCTTCCATACTCCATTCATTCAAAATAGTCATTCATACTGTCTTGGCTGGCACACAGCTGCTTCCACGCCTTCTACACACCACACAGCTTAAAGTCACTCAGCTCATCTGTCACGGGAGCCCAGGACCCACGTCTCGCAGTAGATGCCTTGGAGGGCTGCTCCCCGGTGCCTGAGTCCGTCAGCTGCGTCGCCGGTCAGGTAGTAGATGCCTTGGAGGACTGCTCCCCGGTGCCTGAGTCCGACAGTTGCGTAGCCGGTTCAGGTCCCCGCTGCTGGCTCAGCTGCCAGTCGCCAAGGTAACCGAGCCAGCCTCCCAGCGACCTGCCTTGGTAGAAGGCGCTGGAATGCGCCAAAACCGAGACAAAAAAAAAAAAAAAAAAAAAAAAAAACCGCCCTGCGGCGAAGATCAGTGTCTTTCAGAGAAATTCTCCACATAAAACCTAAATGTGTTGGTGCAGTGAAGAAAGACATGAAAACAGTGTGTGCGAACCATTTATATTATCACTTAATTTCTCTATGTTAAAATATAATTGAAATCTACATTTAATTTTTAGAAAAAGATTTCCCCAGTTTTGTTTTCTATGTGTGAAAATAGAAATTAACTCCCTTATTTTTCCCACAAAAAAAAAAAAAAAAAAAAAAAAATAAAGAGCCTCGTTCATCCTTTCATACGTCCATCCATAAAAAAAAATATATAAAACATTAGGACAGACAGGACGAACAGGAACAGACAATACGAAAGGAGCGGGGCCAACGCGGGCGTCGCGATGGGAGGTCCCTGTTTCCGACTTAATATTAGTCGGATGAACACCTATTACGTCCGCATCCATCTCGCATGTCTGTGTTCTGAATTACAAATATTTTAAAATAATAATAAATTCCAACCAGTCAGGCACCAACATATCCAGCAAGACTTCTGGGCTGTCAGAAATCAAACCATCCATATATCCTTCCTTGGTTAACAGCAGCGCCCAAAACCATTCTAGCACAAAGACAACCCTATAGTCCTGGTGCCACAAAAGATACGGAATTCTTTTTACAACCATGAAATGAGCTTCTCCTTACCCCAGAAATCACTCAGGAATTGGGTAAAGGAAAACAGAAATAGAGTCGGAGTACATAAATCACAATCGGAACACTCCGAATGGGCGGAAAACTATTCGAGAGCGCTTCGCTGACACGCCTCGACTACACACCCTTTT
>JADBJO010016153.1:17500-25000 GCA_016801955.1 Conus betulinus | reverse complement strand
TTTGTTGTGTTGTTGCTGTGGTGGTGGTGGTGGTGGTTGTCATTATTATCATTATTGTTATTTGGTTTTCGTCATGACCTGACAAGCTTACAGAAGTTTGAAACAAAACACAATGTAATAATAAATACATCTTCGTTCTGAGCCTTTTATTCTCTGCCATTTCACAGTAGAGATCGCACACAGGGTCTTTGGTTACAACAAAAAAACTCTCCTCGAGTTCTTTTTTGTATTCATTTATTTATTAATGATATTTTTGTTCAGATTTGGTACAGCTCCCGGAAAAAAAAAGGATCCAGTAAAGTAACCCCCTCTGTCTCCCTTCCCCCTTCTATCTGCTCGACCATGGTGGATGTCTGCGATCTCTCAAATGCCCTCGTAGCTTTTTTCCTTTTCTTTTTCTTTTCTTTTGTATTCCCTTAATTCTACGCTCCATCTTGTCTCAGATCCCTTGACATCTTACTTTCTTGTTTGGGTTTATGGTCATCACATTCTCTCTCTCTCTCTCTCTCTCTCTCTCTCTCTCTCTCTCTCTCTCTCTCTCTCTCTCTCTCTCTCTCTCTCTCTCTCTCTCTCTCTTTTCAAGGAATTTGTTTATGATGCTCCATCCCTTTCTTACCCTTTTTTTCCCTTCAAAAAAAGAAAAAAATCCTCATGTTGATCATAATCATATCTAGCTCCATTCGATTCCAAGAATGGAAGCGGAAGGAAGGTAGAACCTCTGTCGTGGTTGAACAGCGCTCTCAGCTCGATTCCATCCCGTAGTGTTGGTCAGTTGGCAGCGGAACTGCATTGTAGTGTGTTGGTCAGATGGCAGCAGTATTGTACTGTAGTGTCGGTCAGCTGGCAGCAGAACTGTATTGTAGTGTCGGTCAGTTGGCAGCAGATCTGTATTGTAGTGTCGATCAGTGGGTAGCAGAACTGTATTGTAGTGTCGGTCAGTTGGCAGCAGAACTGTATTGTAAATGGTCTCCTGGCACACGCCACCTCACCCAGTTCTGTTAAAATCGGTTTGGTACTTTGGTGTGGGATTTTTATCGCCCAACAACCGAAAAATAACAACAAAAACAACAACAACAACAACAACAGCAACAACAACAAAATTAACAACAATAAGTGTCTCCCAACCATGCTTTCATAGCCACTGCCATTGATAGAAAACAACAACAACAACAACAACAACAACATCATCATCACCATCATCATCATCATCATCAAGAAAAGAGGAAGAAGGAGGAGGGGCAGGAGGAGGAGGAGGACGAGAAGAAGAAGAAGAAGAAGAAGAAGAAAAATGAAAAAATGAGAACAATGATAGTAATAACAGCAAAACAAACAACAAATAGGCCACACTCGGAGCACTGATAATGGAATCTTGAAGTTTTATTTCAAGGATCAAAGTTGAAACATAGTTGTTGTTGTTGTTTTGTTGTTGTAGTTGTTGTTTGTTTTCAAAAACTGGCAAAGAATTGTTCAATATGGTACACCGGCTGATCGCTGCGCCAGACAAACACTTGTGCATACACACATTGTCCATTGTACACACTCCCATAAACGAAAGTATTAACACTTATCTGCTTTGCTTGCCCCTCCCCCCTTCCCTTCTTTCCTTCACCCCCCCCTACACCCTCTCTTCCTATCGAAGTCACATTCAGATAATTTAACCCATCCCACTTTGGTTTTTTTTTTTTTTTTTTTTTTTATTATTGCCTTCGTAACTATTTTTCATGACAGCGATATCTGAGTAATCAACGAAAAGAAAACATCCTCCCCAGTATATATATATATATATATATATATATATATATATATATATATATATATATATATAATGAAACAATAAATTCCAAGGATAAGTACCGAGCACCATTCCAGCAACTTACAGAGCAGCTAGGTATGCAATGACTGCAAGAATATTGAATTATAATCTGAGACATAAGAGCAAGCTTTGTTTAATTATATATATATATATATATATATATATATATATATATATATATATATATATATATATATATATATAAACATGAATGGAATTTTTTTAAAAAAGTCTCACTTCACTAGTTTCTTCCTATGAAAGCGAAAGTCGTCGCCATAGAAAAAGAAAACGGGACTACGGATGTCTGTTGCGGAATTGACGTCATCGGAATGGAGGAGTGAAGGGAGGTAACTGAGCCCAGCGAGCAGCCGACGCTAGCGAAGGAGAGAAGTTGGAGGAGCAGTGACGTAGAACGGGGGTTGGATGAGGAGTTTGGCGGAGTGTTGTCATCTTCCCAGTGGGTACTCCAGCCCGTATCCCCACTGTTACTCTGCCAAGACAGAAGCCCACCGCGTCAAGGACTCTCAAAAGGGGTCGGGAAAGATTCAACATTTTTCTTTCTTTCTTTCTTTCTTTCTTTCTTTCTTTTGTTTCGTTTCAAAAATGGAGCGACTGATGGCAGAGAACGAAGCAAAATTTTCAAAGAAGAGAGGGGGTTAGTTACCGCCAAGGACATTGACAAACAAAGCACAGGACAAGACACGATGCATTTCGACCTCTTGGGTCTTCTTCAAGCAAAACAAATAGATCACATTTAACATTTAGGACAGTACAAACAAAGACCGAAGCGAGACTTGTCTGATGTCCATGTGGAGAATGGCCGCCAGAAGGAAATGACAGAGAGGATTATGGGAAAGGAAAAAGGAGGTGTGTGTGTGTGTGGGGGGGGGGGGGGGGGGGTGCGTGGAGGGAGGGGAGGAGTGAGGCAATAGGGTTGTGTAGTTAGTTTAGTGGGGTTGTGTGTGGTATATGTGACGGTTGTGGTTAAGATGGATTGATGATAATGCTCCGAGGGGGTGGTGGTGGGGGTGTGGGTTGATATATATATATATATATATATATATATATATATATATATATATATATACATTTAGTGTTGCCATGGTGACCAAATGATCAAATAACCAGAGGCATCAGCACTATTACAATGCGTACATAAACAAACAAGGGTTATGTAATAATCAAGTCCACATCATTACCAATAACTGAGTTTGAATGCAATGGATTAACAGCTTTATGCAGGGAACGTATCATGCCAACGTGGCACAGAGTAACCGGGATTTGTTAAGGCATTTTGTATATTGAAAAGGAACAAAATAAAACAAAAAAGCAGAAAAGAAAAAAGATTATGAAAGCTATACGTTTTCAGCAGTTACCTCGATGACATTGAAGGATGAAAAGTAAGACTAATACCTGGAAGATCGGAGACTTAAAGCTGATGATAGGCACATTATATCCTATGTATATATATATATATATATATATATATATATATATATATATATATATATATATATATATATATATATATATATATATTTGTTAAAAATGGTATGATAAAAGGAAGTTTTTTATCATACCATTTTTAACAGATGTTGCTCCCCAAGGGGTTGAGCACCTTAGATTTTTTATTAGGCGTTTTAGCAGTATTTTTAATATATATATATATATATATATATATATATTTCCCTCTTCTTCTCCTCCGTATGCAAAAAAAGAAAAACGTAATTGAAACTATACCTAAACTTTGGACAGATGAAAGGAAAAATCAGAAAAAAGAGCATCATAAATGCATTGAAAACACATATGCAAGCACAAAAGAGGAATACAAATAACTGCCATCCATTACTAAACAAAAAACAAAACCAAAAACAGACCTACATAGCACCATAATCATATTGATGGTATCTTCAAGTATCAAGAAGCAATTTTGTTATGAACACGCAGACATGATTATATAGTCTTAACTGGCTCGGATTTTTTTTATTTCCTTTTCTTGTTAATATTGTTTGATGAAGCTTAGAAATGTATGTTTACATTCCTTCACTTTCAATTAATCTTTATACTTATGCCTGTCAGTGTTAAACTTTACCACGTTAAAGTAAATATAAGCGATGTATTTTTCTACTTTATACCTACCTATTCGATGTGACTATATAGTAATGGAATCTTCTAAAGAACGGATTGAACAGACCTGCGATGCAATGAATTAGGCCAGTTCTAAAACAGTTTGCAGTGTATGCCGTCCATGTCATGTTTGATGTTGTACTTTTTTTAAGTAATCTTAGGAGGAAGGTGGAAGAACAGAAACGCCGGGATGGGGATTGGGGTGGAGATGGGTAGATAGTGTTTATTTTTCACCTGAAGATAAATCACACTGATTGTAGTCCAGCTAACCACTTAGGCTAAATCAGGGCTGGAAAAAAAAAAAAAACTGTATACAACTCACGAGCTTAGGACTAAACTACAAATTCCAGTCAACTCATCAATAAATTGACCGTTCGAAAATTCGAACTCTGTTCAGTTGATATAGTCAGAAACTAACGCCCTGGTCACACTGACCGAATCGCTCGCTCAAGAGCAAGAACTGGAGGTAGTTCTCGCTCTCGCTCTTTCACTTCCACTGGTCACTTGGTGGTCACACCAGGCGAATTGAAAGAACACAGAACAACAGGTGCGTGGACGAGCTTTGTGGCCCATTTGCAAGGAAGTTGACTTAACTGGATGAATCACAGTCCCCCCAAGATGATTGTGATGTTCGTCAATAAAAGAGACAGAAATCAAGAACAGACAAAGTTTACACGATCCAATTTTTTCACAGTTCTGCATCTTTCCTTCTAAAATCGACTTAAACTAAAAATAAAAGCCAGAGATGAACTTTGCCTTGAAAAAGGACAGGACACGTTGTCCGCATGGAGGACAGCAGAATTCCAATATTGCTGCTCTATGGACAACTGAAGAAGGACAACGTGACCAAGGAAAGCCTCTAAAGAGATACAAAGACACCTTGAAGGCCAATCTCAGATCCTGCAACATCGACACTGCTTCCTGCGAAGATGTCGCCCTTGACAGGAGACAGTGGCAGCAGCGGTGTACCCAGGGCACAAAGACATTTGAATGCAACAGGAAACCGCCATGCGGAAAAGAGGGAATCGGAAAAAACGGGGCCCATCCTTGCAGGACTCCATGCCATGCAGCGTCTGTGGACGACGTTTGTGCCTCAGGAATTGGTCTTCGTTCCCAAATAAGGATTCACATCAGCAGATGACCTGCCTGCCTACTCGTCCGTCGGACACAACTAGAGAATCCACCATCACTGAACAAACAATGACAGAGAGAGAGAGAGAGAGGAGAGAGAGAGAGAGAGAGAGAGAGAGAGAGAGAGAGAGAGAGAGAGAGAGAGACAAGACAAGACAAGACAACATCTTTATTTACGAGGATAATAGATAAGCACTGACGTACTTTTTTTACATCCAGTCCTCGCCCTGAGTAGGGACTACAACATGCATGAAATGAAATAATGTAAGAAAGCAAACAAGCAAACAAGGCGGTCATGCAATCATAATGGAACATCAAGTGAAAATGGAAGAGAAATGAAAAAAAAAAAAAAAAAAATAATACATAAACAATAATAAACAAACAACAAAAAATTAAAAAATGAAAATGAAAATAACAGTAATGAAGGGGAAGGAGAGAGTGGGGGTGGGAATGTGGGCTGAGCTTGGGAAATATCTGGAAATGTACTACAACGTACAAGAGAGAGAGAGAGATTTCAATGCATCACATCGTATCAATCTCTCATGGGACTGAAACATGTTTGACCAACTCCAAGTGAACGTAGAGTTTCCTCTTATGTCCTCTACAGTGGTTCGCTGTTTGTTTGCCGATCGGTTCGTCTGTCTGCTCTGCCATTGTCTGTCTCTGTCTTTCTCTGTCTGTTCATCTCCCTTCCTCTGTGTGTCTTTCAATCTGTTTCTTTTTGTAAGTCTCTCTCTCTCTCTCTCTCTCTCTCTCTCTCTCTCTCTCTCTCTCTCTCTCTCTCTCTCTTACTCTCTCGGTGTGTGTGTGTGTGTGTGTGTGTGTGTGTGTGTGTGCGTGTGTGTGTGCGTGTGCGTGTGCATGCGTGCGTGCGTACGTGCATGCGCACGTGCGTGCGTGCGTGCGTGTGTGTGTGTGTATGTGTGTGTGTGTGTGTGTGTGTGTGTGTGACTTTCGTTCTTATTGTTAATGGGTTTGTATGTTGATATGTTGCACTGAATTCCACTTACATCCCGTCATTTTTCTTAAAAAAAAAAAAAAAATTGATCCGCTCTCTCTCTCTCTCTCTCTCTCTACTCTCTCTCTCTCTCTCTCTCTCTCTCTGTATGTGTGTGTGTGTGTGTGTGTGTGTGTGTGTGGCGTGTGTGGTGTGTGTGTGTGTGTGTGTGTGTGTGGTGTGTGTGTGTGTGTGTGTTGTGCGTGCGTGCGTGCGGCGTGTGTGTGTGTGTGTGTGTGTGTGTGTGTGTGTGTGTGCGCGCGTGTCTGTGCGTGTGTGTGTGTGTGTGTGTGCGCGAGCGTGCATGCGTGGTGTGTGTGTGTGTGTGTGTGTGTGTGTGCGTGTGTGCGTGCGTGTGCGTGCGTGCGTGTGTGTGTGTGTGTGTGTGTGTGTGTGTGCGCGCGTGTGTGTGCGTGTGTGTGCGTGTGTGTGTGTGTGTGTGTGTGTGTGTGCAGTGATGTTTACGGGCGCACGCGCTGTGTGTGTCTGTGTGCGTGCACGTGTTGTCGCCACAGGTGTTGTTGTTGTCGCTGTTGTTGTTGTCACTATGGAGGAGGGATGGACTCACCATCAGATTTGAGGTCACCAAGTGCTTCCACTGATCTCTTGGTGTTGACACTGCGTCCGAACCTGAAACACAGTGGAGCTTATGAAACAAACATCCACAAATTGTACACAGCAATGAAAACTTATCAATCGTCTCTATCGAATCTTCAGAGAAAGTTGGCCCTGAAGATTTCAAATAACTATTCCCTGAAGTTTTGTAGGAGACAGATTTTTTTTTTTTTAAATCCACAACAGCACATGATATTGTTTGCTAAACATCATTTTAAAAGCATTTTCTCTGCAGGTATCCAAGCCATACTACTGGTTTCCATTTTTATTATGAATGTTGATAGGACTAAGATTGTACGACATTCAAAGAAGGCACAATATTAGGAGAATCAAATATGATGGTATAAAGATTACTTGAACTATATTCAGCTCCTAGTGAATTTTCTTAAATGATTCCACGAAGTCTTTTTTTTCAGGAAGCTGTACATATCCCAGACAGAAAGTTGATATATCCATTCTATAACACCACTCGACTGCCTTGAACCTTTTTTGGCTGATCTATTAATCCATTCACGCGAGAATAAAACCAAGATGGTAGGGTATCCAGCAAAAGGTCACACTCATTCCTGTGAATATTAGTTGATGCACTAGTAGCCGAATTTCTGTTGTACAGTTATCATGTGAGATTTGGTTTAGTCTTTGAACCACCTAACGCATAAAACACTGATTCAGAATCCACGCATAAAATGAATTAGAAAGATTGGAAAAGAAATGTCGACCAAATTATCTAAAGCCATAAGAATTAATAAACATTATGTGGTGAAAAAATAAATCGATTTTTGACAAAATAGTATGAGTTTTCACTATGCTGGTATCA
>JADBJO010016153.1:0-5000 GCA_016801955.1 Conus betulinus | reverse complement strand
GTGAAAATTACTTTCATATGAATTCTGTTGATGATCTCCTTCACCCTTTCAAATGACTTTGGATATGATGCATGCCTGTTTAATCAGCCTGTTAAATCAGCAGTCCTGTTGATTCTTTCTTACATACCATT
Organism: Conus betulinus; assembly: GCA_016801955.1. Lineage (NCBI taxonomy): Eukaryota > Metazoa > Mollusca > Gastropoda > Neogastropoda > Conidae > Conus > Conus betulinus. The sequence goes on along the minus strand of JADBJO010016153.1, from coordinate 4,869 downwards.
TATTCAGCAAAGTACGCTGTTGAATTCACTTATTAACACCCGTTATTTAGGAATTTGCAAAATGACGCAGGTTGTTTAACATCTCGTTGGAGATTGGGAGGGTCATTTTTGTCTAAATTTTTGTTGTGCAGCCTGTTCAATTTGGGGGGGGGGTGTGTCACCACTAACGCTCGTTTAAAATGACTTTTTCTTTTTCCTATGATACAGTCCTGTTAAATTCCCGTTTGAAATTATTTTTTCTTATAAGTCAAGCCAACTCAGCCTGCTGATCCCCTTTCCACTTAAATTGAAAATCCATTTTTAAAATGACTTTTGAACATTTCATATCGAGGAAAGTGTTGAATACTGTCTTAACTGATTTATCATACAAATGCCAGTCCGTGGCAATCCCTTAAATCTCGTCTAAAATGACCTTGTATACAACACAGCCTGTTGGCAATCCAACATGCAAAGTCCAGTATTGCAAAAACCCACCAGAACGATTCCTTCGCCCTAGTGGCTAAGCTTTCCCAGGTTTCTTGTAAGACAAACCTGTGGGTCTTCTCCTCAAGGTGTTGATGGTGTTCTTCTGCTCAACATGGATGTCACAGGCGTTTGACCCGTTCCGTGTTTCTCTATAGATGAAAAGAGTATGTGTGATGAAAATAAGCTATTGACAGAGAAGTTTTTCAAAAAAAGTCTCATCTTGGTCCGGCTAGTCATGGAAAACCGTGATCAGTGTACATGCAATAAACGTCATCTGAAGAATATGAACAAATAATGCAAGATGAATAGCTTAGTGTCTGAAGATGGTCCGCTGTCTTGCAGGACAGAATAGTCGGTGGTGATGTACGTGAAGGGTCGCAGCAGAGGTGCGTGCCTTTGGTTTATTCTTCTTTTTTAATTAATGCAGGTGGTGCTGTTTAATGTAAAGACCACGAATGGCTTTTGGTAGGCAATAGTAAACACTCTCCACGTAAGATGCAATGACAAAGAGTGATGAGAAGAAAAACGAAGACGAATATTTCCAATGACAAGAGATTTTCTGGACTGATTTTTCATTTCAGAAACTTTTCTTCCAGCTAGACTAGGGACAAACACAGATGATTTTTTTTTAAGTGAGAGGGCACAGGCAGAACATGTTTTCTGCAATTTTGACAAGAAGGTCGTGTACATGGTAAAGTTTGTGTTGTGTGTGTGTGGGGGGGGGGGGGGGGGAGGGGGGGGGCGGGGGCTTGTGGGGATGGAAATCCAGGAATAACCGCTGAAATCATGTTTGTGATTGTGAGGGCAAGAGCATGGGGTTGGTAAACAGTTCTTGATGGCATTGTTGCATGCCATTTTTGTACTGTTGACAAATTACTAGCGAGTGTGTGAGGACCTAGTCAATATCCTTTTTTTTTGTTGGAAACATGTGTGATCGTATGAAAACCATAGTAAAAAAAAAATCAGTTAAAGAACAAGGTTTAAAATTTAGTTCTGAATCAAAAGGGGGAACTCCTCTTCTGTTTGCTCATTCTGGAGTGTGTCGACATTGTCATGAGGGGGTCTGAGAAATTGCACAAACCCAGCTTCAGCCAGACCGATTATCATGCCATGGTCTCAGTGTCAGTGAGACATGGCAAGAGAGCAGGATTGGCATTTTACGAATATTCAGGCGTTCTGCACCACTAGTATTTGTCTGTTCTTTCTCTGTTTTCACTTTCTATCGGGCAGCATAAACTTCAAATTTCCCCATTGAGAACGTTGAGGCGGGTCACCAGCCAAGGCCCCACAGGCAGGGCTTAAGTTCCTGAATGTTCTGGACAAACACTCTAAAACTGAAGAACTTTGTGTTATGATTTTGAACTATTTCATCGATTGATTGACGAACAAACGTTTGCATATGCCACCAGAAGCCTTAGTTATAGAAGCCAGGTCCCTGGCTCCTCCTCCTCCTCTTTATTACTACAACAAATGTTAAATACGTTCAGTTCAGGAATCCATGAATACTTGTCGTCTTCTCACGTGCGTTGGTGGAAAACGAAGTGTGTAAGACCAACAAGACCTGTCCTGTGTAAAACATTAACATATGGTACGGCAGCCAGATTTCTAACCAAAAATTATTCTCAGACAGTTAGATCTTACAAGAAACACAAAAACAAACAAGAGATCTGGTAATAACGATGGACAATCAGAGTAACAAGTACAAGCATTAGGAAGCCCTACCACAGACCAGAGAGACACGTAATAGATAGACTTTAACAACTTTAAAAGATCAAAGATCCACCAGTGTACAGTCGTCACAACATAGGGTCACGACAACAAGATGGGAGGCGATAACCGCCAGTTAAAACAGTGGGCGATGAGTTGTGGAAGAGAGGGGCGTTGGTTGAGAATCCACAAGTCCTGAAACATGGTGTGAGTTGGAGAGGTCGCCCCATCCCATAGATATAGAAGACGCGTCATATCCCTGTTTGACTCGTGCACACGCCACAGGCGCCACCGTTTCGCTAAGCTCCGCAGGCATTTCACGTAGATTTGATGCAGGGCCTTCTCTTCATGAGGTCTCAAGCGTGTACAATAGTGTGCTTTGTCAGGTGGCGATCACCACACATCATGCACAGAGGATCTCGCGCGAATGTTTCATAGTGTTGATGCCTGTCACAAATGTCATTATCATCATGAAGAGATAAAGGCTTGATAAAGAGCAACCGATGTGGGTGCGCAGTGTTGTCGAAGATGCGGGCATGGCTGAATCCAAGGAGATGGTGTTATGTCGGATATTCGTTGCCGTAATCTATCGAGTTGTTAGATTCTAGCATACTAACACACTTGTACATTACCTACCCTCACGTCTCCCTTCCATTCCCCGCCCCCCCTCAGTCGCACACCCCCCACTTACGTTCTCATTAGCCACTCGCTCCCGCCCTAGGCTTCTCCCTCCCGCCCCCCCCCACGTCCCCCTCCCCCTCGGACCCCACTGCGCTCTGCCTCTTCCTGACACACACCACACCCAGCCATCTGCCCAGCAAGCGCCTCGATCTTTCCGCCGCACAGTCACTTTCGAAGCTTCCATGCTACTAATCCGTGACAGAGGGCGTAGAGAGCTATCTTAGGTTTCTTGTTTATGAAAAGAAAACAAACTACATAAATCCTGTTTTATGAGATTTGAAACAGAGTGTGATAATGACTTCGTCGAATTAGTAATTACTTGTGAAATTATATGATATGTGGTTTTTGCTTCCTGCAGGCCATTTTTTTCACAGGCAATTTCAGAATAAATCGCCTATAATAGAGAAGCAGAGAAATTTGTGCTGTTTAAAAAAAAAAAGAAACAAGTTGGGTCAAAGTTGCAAGCAACACAAAACAATCATTATGTGGTGGTTTTATCTTATTCTAGAAAGCGTTTTCATTACTTATACACTAGCAAAACTATCTAGACCACGGACACACACACACACGCATCACACACACACACATCACGGCACAGGGCAGACACTCTAATCATGTCCCACCACAGTCCTACCTTACGGCTACCACGGATACCGTGCAGCGCAAGTCATCTTGTCAAGCCGACAACCTTTAAATAATAAAATTGGCTTCGGCTGGCTAAATGGGGCAAACATTCTGTGCACTTACCTAATGTGCCGCTCGGACATCAATGCAGTCGGCTATTTCAGTCACAAACGCATTTGCATCATATCAGGTTACCTGCATTTTGGGGTCATCTTCACGTCCCTGACGACAATTATGCATCAACACACCTATCTCTAAATTGCCAGCTGTTAAGTAGGAGAATGTCTTACTCAAGCACAGTCAAACGGCAGCCCTGGCAATTCTCATATCATTCATATTTCAGATTCATATATTGAATTCATTGTTGTTCAGTCACTAAACTGCATAGCCTGAGTGTTCATGGGTCTGTTAGAGTGTCGTGATCAGTTAGGTAAAAAGCAAATAAGGTTGAGTCTCATATCCTTCCTCACGTATTGATCAATGTATACGGCACAGTACGCGAGGCGTTCGTGTGTGCATGGTGCGGTGGGGCGTAACATCCTGTGTTTGTGTGTGTTTTGTGTTTTTGGTGTGTGTGTGGTAATTGTGGTTGTGTTGTGTTGTTTTGTGTGTGTCTTGTGTGTGTGTTATAGTGGTGATGTGTGTGTGTGTGTGTCATCGGTTCATCTCTCTCTCTTCGCTCGCCAGTGGACGTCTCTCTCTCTGTAGTTGTGTGGTGAGTTGGAGTGTGTGTGTGTGTGATGTGTGTTATAGTGATTTGTGTGTTGTGTTGTGATTGTGATGTGTGTTTGTGTGTGTCTGTCTGTCTGGTACTGTCTGTCTGTTCTTGTCTGTCTCGTTCTCTGCTCTTCTTCTCGCGGGTTCACCCATGCGTCCCTTGCTCTCTGCAGACTCACTTCTGCCTGTTAGTCGTCGTTGGGATGGAGTGAGTGTGTTGGTGTTTGATGTGTGTGTGTGTGTGTGTGTGTGTGTGTGTGTGTGGTGTCAGTGCTTGTTGATATGTGCTGTGTCTTGTGTGTGTTGCTGTTGCTGATTCGGGTGGAGGGGGAGGTGTTCTGTGTTGTGTGTTGTGCTGTGTGTGTGTGTGTGTGCGCAGAGAGAAGATAGAGAGAGAGAGAGGGGGCCGGACTAGATAGAGTAGATTCGCTGATCGTTTGATCGAGAAACTAACGCTGGCGGCGAGCCGTGTGTGCTCTGTGGGTTGGTGCATTGCATTGGCTTCCTAGTTGTGTGCGTGTACGTGTTTTGTATGGTGTGTGTTTGGTTTGTTTGTGTGTTCGTTCATTGTGTGTCTGTGTGGGTCTCTGTCTTCTGTGCACTTCTGTCTTGGTGCGTCTCTCTCTCTCTCTTCAGCGGTCTCTTCTCTCCAACATCTGCTCGTGTGTGTGTGTG
>JADBJO010016152.1:37500-40000 GCA_016801955.1 Conus betulinus | reverse complement strand
CTTGTAATTTGTCTCTTTAGTTCGGTCGGCGGTATAGCGATATTTCTTTTAAGTTTATATTTTGTATTCAAGTACTTTTTTTCAGTGTGTCATCAAAGCCAGCAAGAGACAATTTCATTTAAGTAAGTTTGGCCTTCTTCCTTGCGCTGAACTCTGAAGCGATCTGAAGCGATCAAAGCTAGGTGAATTTTCGTTATTTTATTCGTTTTTGTCTCACCTGAAGAAAGACCTAAGAGCTCGAAACGCGTTGTGTTTTGTCTTATGACTCATTTGTCCACGTTTCTCTGGGCGGTTCGCTAACATTTATTTTAAGATTCATTTCAGTAAGAAAAAGTCTAACAAAGGAAAAAGAAATATTAAACATGATCACGATTGGACCATTTGAAAAAAATGAAGAGAAGCCACCAATCGCGCTTTTTGTGAAGGAAAAATGAAAACACAGAAACGTCGCCTAAAAAACATTGGACCGTATTACGTCCGGATCAAGTCTTTCTGCCCAGGACAGAGAAATAAATCAATTTAAAACTCCCCTGAAGACTGGGATAGCCCATGGATGTTGAGACTGGATAAAAAGGGAACAAAAATGCATCCCTGTAAGCTCTGGATATTGGCAATAACTGGAAATTGCTGCAAGAGAGGAATGGGTTACATTCTAAATCTTCAACTCTGATACTTGGCTGTCAAGTGTTATATCTCATTGTATTTATGATGAAGCACTCTGTGTATATTTTCCCCCATAATTCCGATGAAAATGACAATAAACTGGCCAGTATTTCGTGTTCTGTTATTTCCAGCATAGATACGTTTGCGTCACGGCGCTTTCCTGTATTTTTGAAAAAAAGACGATGACTAATCAAGTTTTTCATCAATAATAAGATAAATTGGAACAGTTGAATGCAGTAGATGGAAGCCGCATATTGCAGAATGCGATCTTGATCCGACTCCCTGGCAAAAAGAATCTTTTTTGGGCAGAGCAAAACCCCATTACGAGCAGCTTCCACGCTTCGTCTCCGACCTTACTCACCAAAGAGGGGAGAAAATCCACAGACCTGCATGTTTAATCTCACACAGCGCGCACGGGATATCTTCTTCTCCTTTCCACCAGAAGTAAACTGCTGGTCTAAGAGCTGGTCTTTCCGATGAGTTAATAAAAGAACTTTCCACATGTAGAACACACACAGCATATGTGGAACAACCCATGGCAACATGTGAACCCTCACTGACTGAAATTTACGTAGGAAAATCCATTTATATTGATAAGAAAATAATTGGACAGAAAACAAGGCCGGATGCATTGTGACGAAGCGTTCTTCCCAGGAAGATACATGCAGCTTTTTTTGTTTTTTTATGTAACAAAGAATATGCAGGAAAAAGCATCCTGGACAAAAAATAGCGGTAACTGTACTAAGAGCACGGACTGCTGTGCACTCTGCCGAGAGGTGGCAGATGATCAAGCGCCTAGAATCCTATGGCTTAACGGCCTTTGAACTGACAGATCGACGTCAGGACGGCGCCGATTTCCATTTCCGCCGTATGATGGTAGGTAGAGGTGAGTGTAACGTCCTATCGGTCAGGGGCCTTCAGGACACAGTGTCCCACCCCGTGTTCTGTCTGGCTGATTGGTGAGGGGACACGCTTTTATTCCTGGTGATGGCGGGTCAGAGCTGGTGTTGTTGGTCTTCTGCCTCGTTGACAATGTTGATGGCTGTGGATGGTTCTTCTGGTGCTCTCAGTGGCATCCTTCTTCCATGTACCTGTAAAACTCCCTTCCACACTATCCAATTTTGATAAGCTCGGGTAGGAAACTCTTACTGAACGCCCCCACGCACGTTCCTGGCTAAAAAAAAAGCCAGAGGTCAGAGGTTCGATCACACGCCCAGGCGCCATATGAGCAGTAGGACATCATTTTTATCTGAAGCCAGTTGCTTCTTGTGGAGTGGGATGGTACAGTGAAGGTGACGTGCCTCTGCTCTTTATGGGAATAAAGCACCCCACCATTAACTTCTGACCGCGTCACACGCTGCCATCTCACAGGGTGAATACCAGTCTGTGCTGCCCACCCGGTTTACCGCTAATTTGACGTAACAGCTTCCTGCAATGCTTCACTGGCAGTTTTAAACTGTTGTGCCTGTCTGGGGCAAATCACGCTGGCATCATGCAGCACTAGCGTTTTCTCTGTCTGGATATGTCTTTGCTTTGCCTGGGTCTGACCAGCGCGCTGGCCTTATGCGTTAGTCAGACATCTGCCAAGTCGTAGCTGTGGGACCCCAGTCATAAATTCTCTCATCTTCGTAATTAATTCGTTTATTCATCAGCTTTAAATCACGCGCAGTGTGATCTCGAAACTCAGCGGACATGTTGTAGCGTATATGGACTAGTCCGCATGCAGTGACGCCTCCTTGATGAAACTGAAACTAAAACTTTGCTTACCTATCAACATGGCTGTCTTTCTGAAAGATAATTTCTTTGCGAGAGGTAACCTCCCTTTTGGCTATAATTT
>JADBJO010016152.1:27500-32500 GCA_016801955.1 Conus betulinus | reverse complement strand
CAGCCCAGATTTCCCAAAGAAATGTGTTGTGACGCTGAATTTATCCCCAAAACAATGTAGCCAAACAGAACTGCCATTCCGACCAGCCGCTTGGTTTGCAACGCAGATTCACAGGCTGGGAGTTGATGAGTTCCCACCGGAACCATGCGTTCGTGGGATCTTTCTGCCCCAACCAGCTCTGACAAAGGCTTGAGTTGGCTATGTGACCAAATGGAAAGCTGAGACCTTGTAATCGAATTTCATACATTTAACGGATGGTTCCCCGAGAGTGATGCTCCTCAAACTTCCTGACCAAGACTGCAGGTGTCTGAATCATTAGGGCCTGGCTGACACTAGGATATGAAAAAAAAATCAACCATATTTCTTATGTCCAAATCTTGCTTATGGCTGGAACACCGCTGCCTGGGGACTGTCCTTAAGCTGGTATGATGTTTGGACATAAAAGGATGGTGGAACGAGCGCAAGCCTTTCGGAAGAGACAACAAAACCACACACAGGATCACAGGATCCCAGCGTTTTGCATCAACCGAAAAAGACTTGCAATCAGATCACCATCATCCATGTCCAGTCAGCAGAAATGGAGGAGGGACAACACCGGCTCATTGTGAAGACTCGAACCACGAATGGAAATCTTTCGCGTTCCCAGCAAAGACGTTACCCACTCGGCCACCTTTTGCTGCTCCCCCGTCCATACTTCTCTGTGATGTCTCAGAAGACGAGAGGGAAACAGCCCAACACACGTTCGGACTCGATCGATGTGAAAGAGCTTGTTTTCGGCTCGAATATTCTGTGCTCTTTTTTTACGGGTCGTTTCACATGAAAGTGAACTTTGGGACTGAGATGTGTCAAGGGAATGGAGTTGCATGATTCGTTTTTCCCTGAATGTGCACTTTTCGCCTGATGATCAATAATCACAGCGCCGTAAACGTTGACATGACCCAGTGTTCGATCCAACAGTGTTCTGAACGTCGGATATGATTTCTTGTTTAGTCATGGCATTTTCATTATACTCAGCTGACCACGGAAGCCCTCCCCCCCCCCCCCCCCCATAATAACAATGTCAATTACATTAAACAAACAAACAAACAAACAGCCAATCAGACACAACAAACAAACAAATCTATTTTCTCAAAAAAAAAAAGAAATGAAGATTACGTCGGGTGGAACATTTTTTGAAGTATTTTATTCTACTGTCATACATGTATCGATATACCTTTGCACTGAAAGGCTCATTACACGGGACGCGAGACTAATTTTTTTTTTCCACATTTTTGAAGTGTGAGTCAAAAAACATGACCACAAACGCACATCACTCTTTCTGAGACAGACTGAGAACAGAAAAACAATACCACAAGCACACTAACTAACTAACTAACTAACTAACTAACTAACTAACTAACTAACTAACTAAACTGACTAAGAACTAACTGACTGACTGACTGACTGACTGACTGACCGACTAACTAAACTAACTAACTAACTAAATAAATAACTAAAATGTACCTCATTCACAGATTTTGTTTTTATATACCAACCACAACTAACATGTCTACACATCTGAGTATGGATTCACGCCATATTCTGGAATTTCTGAAAGAAAGCGATGCTATTATTCTTTTTAAATTCTCGGCTCCATAAAAAAGTACGTCAGAAGATTGCCTTCTTTAAGTAAGAAACGGAAAACTCTAAAACAAATTTCAACATGATTGGTATTTACATTGAACCGTAATTTCCGACATGACTGGTATTTACAGTGGACCGTAATTTCCGACATGACTGGTATTTACAGTGAACCGTAATTTCCGACATGACTGGTATTTCCAGTGGACCGTACTGGACTTAGATCACAACGTCTCACGAAACGGTGCCAGAGTCTCTCCTAGTCCAGGACACAGACCTGGAATCGGTATGTCCGGAAAGTAAAAGCATTGCACCAATCCTGTGTTCTGGGACGAAGCAATCCCTCACAGAAACGTCGGCCCAAAGAGCTATGGAGCCTGTTACATTGGGACCAAGTCATTCTCCTCTGGACACAGAATGCATCAATTTGAATTCCCTGAAGACTGCATCGGCCCGTGAACACGAGAAGCGGATGAACAGGAGGGACGAAATATGCTGTTAAACTAATAAAGGACGGCCGTCACGAGAACTGGCTTCCACATAGGACGGAGATTGCACACCTTCAGTCTCCTAGGTCGTCATATCGCGTGAAGGATGATTGTAGTACGTGACTGTGCGGAAAAAAAAGAGAAAACACACTGACATCTAAATTTGTCTTTGTTTTTTCAAGTTCTGACAAAAGAGGCAAAAGACGATCAAACTATGAAATCACCAGAGACGAGAATGTTGAATGTCGTGCATGACTGTGGTGAGGAAGCACTGTGACAGTTACACTTTGTTTTCAAATTCCAGTGAAAAAGATCAACTATATCCAGTTTCACTTACTTCAAATTCCAGTGAAAAAGATCAACTTCAAATTAGTCTTCAAATTCCAGTGAAAAAGAACAATTATAACCAGTTACACTTAGTCTTCAAATTCCAGTGAAAAATACCAGTTACACTTTGTCTTCAAATTCCAGTGAAAAAGATCAACTATAACCAGTAACACTTAGTCTTCAAATTCCAGTGAAAAAGATCAACATAACCAGTTACACTTAGTCTTCAAATTCCAGTGAAAAAGATCAACAATAACCAGTTACACTTTGTCTTCAAATTCCAGTGAAAAAGATCAGCTATAACCAGTTACACTTTGTCTTCAAATTCCAGTTAAAAAGATCAGCTATAACCAGTTACACTTTGTCTTCAAATTTCAGTTAAAAAGATCTTTTATAACAAAAACTATGATTACTGTGCTTCCTTTTTGTTACTCCTTCTCCCCTCCTTATACCTCGCCTCTCGCCCCTAATCCTACGTCTCCCCCCTTCCAAATACAGTTCACACACACACACACACACACACACACACACACACACACACACACACACACACACACACACACATACACACACACAAGCGCGCGCGCGTGTGCGCGCACATACACACACACACACGCACGCACGCACACACACACGCACACACACACACACACACACACACACACACACACACACACAAAAACATACGCACACACATACACACACGCGCGCGCGCGCATACACACACGCCAACGAACGTACGCACGCACGCACGCGCGCGCTCGCGCGCGCACACACACACACACACACACACACACACAGAGCCAAAATGGAAGCATCTCTGGATCAAAACATATGAAAATAAAACACCTCAAGTTTTAAGTCCCATGCAGATCGTTCCAAAGTATACGAAGTGAATAACAAATCATATAACAAACGATAGATTCCACTTGCATGGTGAAGCAATTGAAGACATGTCGCAAAACATCACTTGCAGTACCATTGACCTTGCACATGGCATCTGTGTGTGTCTTGCATGTGCATGTGCTAAATCAGTTCACATTTCAGTTTGATTAATAACATGTGAAAAGTAGATGACAATGATTTATTTGTTTGTCTTTGAATCTTGTTCTTTTTCATTAGTGTCCTGTCTGGGAAATCGGTCCAAGATGTCCTCTTAAAATCAGCTGACAAACAGTGTCCCGATGATGTCATATAAAGCGAATCCATTGCGCTTTGCCGCATTTAGGTGAGTCAAAACGGCTGATAAAGTTTTCATATGCAAATTCCTTCCTTCTGTTTCAAAAGACAGAGTAATCTTATATACTTTACATCCAAAATGACACGACAGTTTATTTGTCTTTCTCGTCCCTCGCCAATCTCTCATTCCACCCTCCCCGCCCCACTCCACACCCCCCCCCCCCCCCCCCCCGCACATCTTTCCCTCACTCCTGTTCCATCTCCATCCCTCTTTTCCCGTCCTTCCTCACTGCCTAGATCCCACTCCCTTTCTTCTCCTTCCTCATCTTTATCGCTCCCATCATCACCCCTCTCCTCTCTCCTGTCTCCAAAATTCCCCCCCCCCACCCCCCACCCCACCCCCCAATCATTCTGTTTAATCCTACGCCCTTCATCCGATCCCCACCTCAATCCACCCCGCTCCCATTTCTGCACAGTCTTCCTCTGAGAGGTCACTGCCCTGTGCTGTGAATGATTGTAAAGAAGTACGAGAATCTTGGCGGTGTCTCAGAAAACTCGCCCAAGAGGCGTGCTAGTCGATCTCCTCTTTCCAGGAAAGCAATAGAGCAGCATTATCTCTTTCTATCTGCTTGTCTCTTTATCCCATCCTCCCCCCTTCTCCCTCTCTCCTCTCCCCTCTCTCTCTCTCTCTCTCTCTCTCTCTCTCTCTCTCTCTCTCTCTCTCTCTCTCTCTCCTGCAAAATTTGTATGTACTTCTTTTTCCCGAAAATTGGTTTGTGTTTAATTTGGATTTGCGATTTAGATTGCAAGTTAGTACTCCTTCCAAGGTTCAGATCGTTCATTCATGTTTGAAGTCGCGCGCGCATATTTTTTTTCTTTTTTCCACATTGAGGGCAAGGCATAAAATGTCTGTGTTTTCCTTATTCTTTTCCCTCACTGAAAAAAAAAATCCGTTCGTTCGTTCTCTTACTGCCTTGCTCCTCTCTGTCTGTCTGACTATCTGTCTGTCTGTTTGTCTGTCTGCCTCTCTCTCTCTCTCTCTCTCTCTCTCTCTCTCTCTCTCTCTCCTCTCTCTCTCTCTCTTGCGCATGTGCTCACTCATTTCGTCTATTCATTTCAAGGTACTGTTTACAATGTTCAGCTTCCTAATTGCTAATAATTCTGATCCTGCAGTGTAACATTTATATCCCCTCAAATAGGGCTATGATATTGATGGATGAAATTCTGTTGTCTTCTGTTCTCTTCCCTCTATCCTCGTTTTGGTCCGATTGCAATTTGTTTGACATCATTCCTTGTCTTGGAAGCCTTCACTGAGTTTGGATTCTAGTTCTGGCATTGGAATGTGCATTGTGTTATAATGTGGACAGCCTGAATGTGAGGTTCGTG
>JADBJO010016152.1:15000-20000 GCA_016801955.1 Conus betulinus | reverse complement strand
CACAAAAACCGTCTCAGGGATGAAAGCATGTTTGAAAAACAAAAAAAGGATATAAAACAAATGGACAATATTTCAGATTTCAAATATTGTCTTCTGTTCTGTCTAAATACATCGACAGCATACAAACTTTTTTTTCTTTTCTTTTGTTTTTTTGTCAAGCCGGCACAGCAAAAATGTATTTTTTAAAACTAGAAACTGTGGACAAGTCACTTAGCAGATAAACGTACTCACCGAAGAAGGTGAGAATTTGAGATTTGAGGATCGAGAATGACAAAGGGCACGCAGGAATTATTCCACTCTTTCAAGAGCACTTGAAGTGGTCTGATTGACGGTCTCTCGGAAGATGCAGTCAAGGAAGGTCCAGTGAATCGCATGCACACTGCGCACATGATGTAATCCGTGGAAGTGATTTCATCGGCAAAAAAATGGTGTGGAGAAATTTGTGTTCGTAGATGGACACAAACCATATTTGGATAGAAAAATGACTGGCATTGCGTTTTGACGACCCACTCTCTCCAGAGTAACAGCAGCCTGGATTTCACAAGAAATCTGCTGTGACGATGAAGTTATCCTAAACCAATATGATAAACACAACTGCCATTCTGACCAGCCATCGTGGCGAAGTGCATAGCGTCACTTATGCTCGTCTAGGAGGTCGTGGGTTCGTTTCCCATCAGAGCCATTTGTTTGTAGGAATTTCCTGCCCCCAGCAGCCCACACATACCCAGGGCTGAATTAACAATGGGCTCTGTTGGGAAACTTTAGGCCACACTGTCAATATCCGTGCACTTAACAGATGCTTCTCTGAGAGGGCTGCTCAAATGTCCTGAACAATACTGCAGGTGTGTGAATATCTCTGGTCGGATTGACGCCAGGATAAAAAAAAGAATGATTCAGCTATAGCTATAGGTTGTAAATCATCCCAGCTTCTTGCTCAGTTGAAAGACTTGCAATCAGATCACCATCATTTTATGTCTAGTCAGGATAAATGGAGGAGGGAAAGCATCTGATTATTAACCAGCCGCCGTAGCGAAGTGGGTAAACATCGCGGACTCCCGGCTGGGAGGTCGTGGGTTCGAATCCCATCAGAGTCATGTGGGTTTTTCCCGCCCAGACCGGCTCCTACCGAGTTGAGTTTGCTGCGGACTCAGTTGGGAAGACTGGGACCACACAGTCGAGTTTCATCCACTTAATGGATGCGTTTCTGACAGTGTTGCTTAAATTTCCTGACCAATGCTGCAGGTGCCTGTATCTCTCGGGCCTGGCTGACGCTGGGATATATTATGAAAGGAAGCGTAGAGTACAGCCCTGTCATGTAGTCTCAGACCAAAATGGAAATCCGTAGCATCATCTTAATCATCCTCAATCTCATCGATCAGCATAAAAAAAAAAAGTCTCAAATTCTGTGGCCCTTCATGCCCTGCTCTCATGGTGACCTCAATTTCGATGTCCTCTCCACGTCTGTGGCCTTGGTTTGGTTCCTTCAAGGTCACCGGTATCGGTGAGTCCATGGGGGCTGTCGTTGGATGGACGTGGTGGCGCCCTCCGGAGGGAGAGCTCACTCACGCCGGCTCCGCGACTAAGCAATTATTGTCGTCAGTAGGGGGCTTAGTAGGTGGCGTCCTGCGTATGTTAGATCAGAACAGGCGCCACTGAACACCACCGAAGTGACTCGGCAGCAGTGCAGTGTCTCCTCCGGTGGGTTGCCTCTTGACGACTTGACATTGACTGCTCCCTGTGGATTGCCGGCGTCTGGGCTGCAGCGGGGCCGACCGGGCTGTGGCTGTGGACGGGGTGTCGGAATGAGCGGCGTGGGTGCACTGCCTCTGGAGTGGCGCGGAGGTTGGGACAGCAAAAAAAAAAAAAACAAAAAAAAAAAACAAACAACAAAATCTGATTATTGTGAAGACTCGAACAACCAACGGGAATCTCTCGCGTTCTCAGCAAAGGCATTATCCACTCTGCCACATTTCCGCTCTTCCCTCGGCATTTCTCTGTAATGCCTCAGAAGTGGGAATTAGCTTAAGACACGTTCGGACTTGATCGATGTGAAAGGGTTTGTTGTCGGCTGGAATATTCTGTGCTCTTTTGAACGGATTGTTTTTAGTGAGAGTGAACCTTGGGACTGAAATCTGTCGAGGGAATGGAGTTATGTGATTCTGTTCCTTTTGAACGTGCACTTTTCGCCACTTGATCAATAACCACGACGTCGTAAACGTTGACATGACCCAGGATTCCATACCACAGTGTTTGAAAAACCCGAATATTTGAACAAGATACTGTTCCTCAAATTCACGTTTAATCATAACATGAAAACTACGTTTTCCTTGATAGCGACATCAATCACGTCAAGCAAGTGATCTTTTTTCCGTAAAAAAGAAAAAAGAAAAAAAAAAAGCACTTTATATTGAATCTTTAGGATACTTACTTCTGCTGTTATGCCAATGTCGGCATTTCTCTCAGCTCTATAGCTTATTCCACGGAACACTGAACGAAGAGTGTATTTTTCTAATGTGTGTAAAAGATATCACAACACCTACGTATCTCTTTTCTTTTATGGTTCCAGGAGTCAGAGTAAGGAAGGAGGGGCCGGTGGATGTGGTGGAGTGGAGTTACAGATGGGGGGCAGGAGTACCTAAAGTGTTCACGACCAAATGTAAACACAAAAAACATATCATTTGCATTTTTGTCCCATGCAACTTGACACGTTACACAACTTCGAGGAAAAAGAAGGTACCGTGTCCTTCTGGAATCATTCTAGCAGATTGCTGCTTAGAAATCAAAAATGCAGCATTAGATAATGTGTGGTTCAAACCAGAAGAAAAATCCAGCAGTGGTATCTATATCAGAATCTTGTGGAAAGTGACAGATCAAAATAGCGATGTATAAAACTATACATATCTTTGACTATTTTCTCCAAATATTGGTGCATATATACAAATTTTACTCGGATTAGTGTAACAGCTCCATATGTTGATGGAACGCATTGTACATTTACTTCATGAACTGATTGCTTTTCATTTATTTGTTGGGTTTATTTTCATGTTGCTAACCGTTTTAAATCAATGGATATCTTTAAAAAAAAAAATAGGAAAAGCAGCCATAGAAAATCTTTGGTTCATTTGATAACAAAAATCAGACAACTAAGTGAATCACTTTAAAAAAAAAAAATCAAAAAGGCGTTTCCGTTTTAAACAATAAGCTACTCATAACATCAGAACAAGATCTCTGACTTTGCGATCGTAGAACTCTTTAAGAGTAAACAGTCTTAATGACACGATTATTTCATCGGCCACAGCTACAGAACGATTCTTATTACAAACCCAGCCGACCACACAAGGCGCTTGTAGGGTGGTCATCACCAAGGGAAAGACACACTCTTGTCATGGGGGAAAAGGGCTTCTTCTTTACACATGTGTTGTACTTGGGGAGGAAGTGAGCAGTGTAAGTGTGCCAGCTATTGCGCTTCGTTTCACACAATTACAAATACAATAATAATCGTTTCATTTTTTTTTTCAAAGGAAAAAATAATAAAAGTATGTCTTGTTAGGAAACGGCATTGCCAAGCGGTAGCTAATGATTAAAATCTCGCGACTACAATGATTAAACGTTCTCCACCTTGACTTGTCACCGTATCAAAGAAAATAAACGCCACAGGCTACAATATTAAAGGGAAACAAGAGAAGGATACACTGTAACAAGAGGACTATCTAGAGAAAAGGTGGACGAATGAAGAAGAAACACAGTGGGACAACAGTGAGAAAAAGAATTGTAAAGGCAGAGTCAAAGACGAAAATACAATTTCTGCACAGGAAGATAGAACCACCCTGCCCCCCTTTCCCTTCTTCCATTCCCACAAAACAGATTTAAACCATTCGAAATTGCTGAATGCCGGAAAATGACTGCATTCTTTTAGCATCACTATTGTTTTAAGAACTGGCTGCAAAATGGTTTACTACTTGAGAGTTTACTATATTGTTTAGCTATGTATAAGTGGAAGACGAGTAGGTAAACGCTTTTTATTTAAAAGTTGAGTTTAATGTCAATCACAACATTTTCTTCAGTATTTTGATGTTTTGATTATGTTGATCTTTCTCATCTGCTTACAGCATTTATGAAAAGTGAGTTTAGATGTACTTTTTTCTAAGACAAGATGCACGGCACTTACGGATCGGTTTCTTGTATATAAACTGCAAAAGAACACCTCTACACATCTGGGTTCAGATTCACGCCATATTCTGGAATTATCAAAAGAAAGCGATGCTATTTCAAGTCAAGCTCTTCATCAGTGTCATTAAAAAAGTAAACCAGAAGACCATTTACTGTACGCAAGAAACGGGAAAGATTTACAGAAGAAAACCGTCTCCAGCACAAAAAAAAGTATTCACGGGTCATTCTACACCAGACTTTGATCACAACTTCTCACGAAAAGTTGCTCGACTCTACCCTGGTCAAAGACCTGGATCTGAATCGGTTTTCCTGGAGAGTAAAAACAGTACTGGTCCTGTGTTTGGGGACAAAGCAATCCCTCACAGAAACGTCGGCCCAAAGAGCTATGGAGCCTGTTACATTGGGACCAAGTCATTCTCCTCTGGACACAGAATGCATCAATTTGAAATTCCCCGAAGACTGCATCAGCTCATGGACACGAGAAGCGGATAAACAGGAGGGAAGAAATGTGCCGTTAAACTAATAAAGGACAGACGTCACGAGAACTGGCTTCCACATAGGACGGAGATGGCATACCTCCAATTCCCTAAGTCGTCATATCACGTGAAGGATGATTGCGGTACGTGACTGTTAATGAAAATTTTGCGTCATTTATATTTGTATTATTTCCAATTCCGACAAAAGAGACAAAAGACCATCAAATAGCCAAATTACTGGAGACAAGAAAGCTAAACGTTGAACGTTATTTTAGCAGTGGAAACACTGTGAAAGTTACACAGTTAGTCCTCAAATTCGAATGAAAAACATAAACTATGACTAAACTATGATAA
>JADBJO010016152.1:0-7500 GCA_016801955.1 Conus betulinus | reverse complement strand
GGGGTATGGGGGGAAAAAAGGGGTGGTGGGGTTGCTGTGGGGGATGGGGGGGGGGGGGGGGGGGGAGGAGAAGGAGCGAATAGAAAATGTCCAGAATGTGGTCAGTCTGAGTCCTTCCGCCCTGTTGATAGTCTCACTAGTCTCACACCGTGGAGAAGATGGTAAGCAGCTTCCTTCACGTCAGGAGTGAGCACAGCATTTCAACATGCGACTACCGCTAATTGCTGTGCCTTAATTGCACTTCTTTGCACAGCTGATATCATTGTTATTAGGGTCTGCACATCTTTTTTTTTTTTAACTCTCTGAAATTGCTATGGTCATTTCGCAGTCATGGGTTGCAAAAGTTTTTACAAGATCAACAATTTTGTGTACCACTAGGGTATTTCACCTATGTAAGTATGCATATATCAGATGTGGGTTTGAAAGTACTGACCTGGATGATAAGTTGAGTGTGAAGGTTTTTTGTTTTAATAAGTGACTTTATCATCTGGCGACGAAAAAGCATTAAATAAACCACTGACCTGAACTGAACTCTCTGAAGCCATCATGACCATCCTTTGACTCTAACACCACCTCCTTCCTCTCGTTTACATCTCTCTCCATTGCTCGTTTCTATCTGCTCCATCTCTCTCTCTCTCTCTCTCTCTCTCCTCTCTCTCTCTCTCTCTCTCTCTCTCTCTCTCTCTCTCTCTCTCTCTCTCTCCCTGGGCACGATGAATGGGAACAATGAACACCATTCTTTCCTTTACGTTACCCTGACTCCAATCATGGTCCCAGTCTGGATGGCCAATAAACCTGTCCTCGCTGCACGTGACAATGATCAGTGATCCCCTTTCCACGACTGGCCAAATATGACTTTATTGATGTTGCTGTTTCTCCTCCGTTTTTTGACTAACATTTCCGCCATTGACAAATATCGCTGTTTTTTGTTTGTTTGTTTGTTTTTTTTTAGTTTTTGCCCAATGACCCGATCCAAAATGTGGACTTATTTGTGGTCTTGTTTTTTTAAGTTCGTCCGCAATTGCTCGTTCTGCGCTAACTCTAGTCGTAGCCACAATTCCTGTTCCTGATCTTACTTCATATTGTACAGATGCTGGAACGATTGCACCGTACAACTTAAACAGTAGAAACATAAAGACAAAGATACGGGAACAGAGAGAGAGAGAGAGAGAGAGAGAGAGAGAGAGAGAGAGAGAGAGAGAGAGAGAAAGAGAGAGAGCTCAGAATTCAGAACTGAGAAGCAGTTAAATGTGTTTCTGTCCAAGGCCAAAAATACAATGCGGTCAGAATGGAGGAGATTGAGAATCGTATGAGAGATGCACTGAGGGGACATATAATTCAATAACGCAGCTTAGATTCGAGTTAGAACAGCAAACGCACTAACAAATGGGCGTGAATGGGCTGTAAATAAAAACACGCGCACGCGCTTACAACACACACACACACACACACACACACACACACACACACACACACACACACACACACACACACACGACAACACACACACACACACACACACACACACACACACACACATTGAAAGCTAATTTAGAAACGGCAAAAGGTAAATCACTGTCTTTTGATTTTTTCACTTTAGGGAAAAGTTTATTTCAACAAATTTGAAAACCGATCGGTCGGATTGTTTTCCACTGAGAGAATAAAATAGCACGCTCTCTCTCTCTCTCTCTCTCTCTCTCTCTCTCTCTCTCTCTCTCTCTCTCTCTCTCTCTGAAACTATACACAGCTAAACTAGATAGTCCCAACACTAACCTAAACCTTGGTAATACGCCTCTAAGGAACCTGCTGAAATTTTATCAGAAGGTAAGGCTTTGCATCGAAAAGAATATTCTATACTGTATGAATCGATCACTTTGCATCGAACGATGAAAAAAATATTGCATACTATATGAATCGATCACTGTTGCTTATGGGCTGATCTCAGTTTGTTGGATGTTAACACGGTTTATCTGTGATGCCGGTGTTTCATATTCCCTCAGAAGGGGTTGGATGTTCATGAATAGATGGTTGTTGTGTCTTGTTCTGGTCTGTTTTCTTCACTCTCGTTTGCTGCACTGAGCTAGGTTTTACATCAGTTCTTTCACGTTTAAGAGTTCGCTTCCTGCTGGATTGTTGTCTTGGTACTTTAATTTGTATACAGCTCTGCTGGCAGTACCGACCTGTCTTCCTTGGTAGTCTGGTGATGTAAACAACGTGACGTGACTTCTCTCAGATAACTAACACCTTTCCTGGCACTGTTTGACCAGTACATGTCTGAGAGAGAGAGAGAGAGAGAGAGAGAGAGAGAGAGAGAGAGAGAGAGAGAGAGAGAGAGAGAGAGAGAAGATCAAGAGTTCTTCAGCCTCAGCCTGTGTGCTGTTAACGTATATGTTTAAGGTGTCCATCGTGGTGTTTTGATCCCCACAAGCAAACACAGCGCACGCACGAACGCGCGCGCATGCACGAACCCATGCAAGCACGCTAATGTTCAAAGGCGTGCTTCGCGGGGTTTTGATCCCCACGCGCAAACACTGCGCATGCGCGGGTGTACACACACACACACACACACACACACACACACACACACACACACACACACACATATATATATATATATATATATATATATATATATATATATATATATATATATATATATATATATGTGCACACGCACAAGCGCGCGCATGCACCATCTTTTAGTAGAATTTTAGTTGATATTTTCCAATTCAATTACAAACCTTATACGTGAGATTATGTTCCTTTCTTTGTATAGATATAACAAGGTGGCTGTATTGTATGTCACCAATTGCTGGCTCGGTCTGGAGAGAATATACCTCTCTCTCTCTCTCTCTCTCTCTCTCTCTCTCTCTCTCTCTCTCTCTCTCTCTCTCTCTCTCTGTGACATGAAGGCTATTAGCCAGTGTGTCAATAAAAATCATCTCTCTCTCTCTCTCTCTCTCTCTCTCTCTCTCTCTCTCTCTCTCTCTCTCTCTCTCTCTCGTAGGCTTCTCTTCTGTGTTGCGAAACCCTGTAGGAGAGCTGTTGTCACCTTCCACAACAATGCCCCAGAAAAAAAACGTCTGATCTATTTAGCTTCGAACCAGGCGACAGCGTGATGGCCGTGGGTGTGTGTTGTGGGAAGGGTGTGGTAGGTATGGTGGATAGGGTGAGGAGGAGGGGTTTACAGCCCGCCCATTGCTGTTGCAAAGTAAATATTCTTCGTTCATTATTCTTTGTCTTATATTGGCAGTATCTTTTTCTACTTCTTCCTTTATACCTTCTCTTTTCTGGTCTTCCGTCCCACATCTTTCACATACGCTTCCGTCCCCATATTTATTCACCACCACACCCCTTCTCTATAACAGCTCTCTCTCATTCTGTCGGTCTGTCGTCTGTCTGTCTGTTCTGTTCTGTCTGTCTGTCTCTGTCTCTCTGTCTCTGTCTCTCTCTCTCTGTTTATCTCGCTCTCTCTGCTCTAGTGTGTATAAAAAAAACCTTAGCGTGGAGGATGACTGTTATTTGAATTATTCCCCTTTCATTGAGGGGCCAATGGCTAATATTCCATGAATAAACACCTATTATTATTAAAACATGAATATCCTCTCTCTCTCAATCTCTCTCAATTTCTTATCGCTCTCTCTCTCTCCTCTCCTCCCTCTCTTTCCTCGCTCTCGCTCTCTTCTCTCTCTCCAGAACACACCCACCCACCCCACCACACCCACACCAAACACCCCCATCTGTTCCCTTGGTCTCCCTCGTTCCTCTCGCTCTCCTGTCTCCCCAAGTCTCTCACTCACTGCATTCTCTCCCACAAGAGGTTCTGGACAACCCCCACCTCCCCTACCTTCTCCCTTTCCTTCTGCACACCTTCCCATTGCTGGGAGTTAACCACCCCCTTCTGTGGGATTATTTGCAAGAAGGTAAGTGCGGACAATTCCTCGCCGTGTTCAGAACCAAATCCCATCAGGCATTAAGACTGTCTCCCCTCTCTAGGCGAGCAAGGAGAGGAAAGAATATTCTGGCAAAACACAAAAACAAAAAATGAAAGGTTTAAAGGGCATTTCTTTTCATCTCAGCCTGGTTAGTTTCTGTTCTGTTTTCCTTCAACCTACCACCACTTCTTCTTCTCTTTTCTTCTTCTTCTTCTTTTTTCTTCTATCTGTGGTTATCTATTTGTCTCACTGCACCCCCCAGCACAAACCCTCCTTCTCCCTTCTATCTCTCCTCTTTATCCTCTCCGCTCACTCCTCTGCTCCTCTATATTGTCATTTCAATATTCTTGCATCAGTATGGCCTAATTTTCGGTCTTAATAAATAAATTTTCGGTTGTGTTTTTTGGGAACCGTGCCAGGTTTGAGGGTAAAAGTGACACCATCGTAAGCAAACTTTTGGCGTGCCTATTAAACTCTTCCTCCTTCTCCTATGTCTGTCTGTCTTGTTCTGTCTTGTCCGGTCGTCTTGTATGTCTTCTCTTCTCTCTCTCTCTCTCTCTCTCTTCTCTCTCCTACTCTCTATGCATTACGCCACACCCAATATATTCTCTGCACATGATTTTCCCTGGACACAATGTCAGCTCTTAGCTTTATGGTTATTATTATTGACAAAAACAGCGAGGGGGTAAGTGTACGGGTGTTTGCTGTCACTTGGCACCCCCAGGGTTTCTAATGCCCAATCTTCGCTATTGGGTTACGGTAATGTTTACTGTCTTAATGGAGAACGGCAACCTGCGCCTGTGGTTACACAATATATTGCTGCCATCCACCCACCAGGGGATGAATGTATGAATTGAATACGTAAATTAAACCTAACACAATAAACAGTAAAACTTTCCCGTCTCCTCTTTCAGTGTGTTCTCAGTTACTCTCCCTCAACTCTAGGCCTATTTTTTGTTTCACAGCTTTACACACAGGCGGCTCATCAGACGGCAATATCACAGGTTATTCTACAGGGAGCAACCAAATTATTTACATAGTAATGAAAAGCAACGTCACAGGTGTTCTGCTGCCTTCCTGTCTTTGAATGCGGTGGGATTCAGTTAGTGTTTGTTTTGTTTATGTTAATTTGTTTTCCACATGGAAAATTAAATCGTCCCAGCTATGCATCCCATTTCACAATAAAAATGTATGCTATCTACACTCTCACTATTTCCATTCACATTGTTTGCTCTCTTCGTCCTCCCTCCCTCCATCCCTCCCTCCCTTCTCTCTGTCTCTGTCTATCTCTCATCTGTATCTCTTTCTCTCTCTGTCTACTCTCTCTCCCTCCCTTCCTTCCTCCCTCCTCATGATTCTGTCCCGTCTTTGTCTCCGCCCTCCTCCCTTTTCCCCCTTCATCCTTCCTATCCTTCATAATTTTCCGCTCTCTCTCTCTCTCCCGTTCCTTCTCTCAGTTTCTTTCACCTCCATTCCTCCCGTTCTCCGTTCCCCTCCCCCCCATCCCCCCTCCCCCCCCCCCTTTTCTCTCTGTCAGTGTTCTGTTCTCTTCTTCCTCCCTCGCTCTCCCCCCCACCGTCCACCTTTGCTCCAGCTTCGGTTCCCTCCCTCGCTCCTCCTGAGTCTGTCTCTTCTCACCCCTTCCTTCCTCTTTCTCTCAATCACTCACGCTGCTCTCTCTCTCTATCTCTCTCTCCTTACTCTCTCCTCCCCTCTCCTCTCCTCTCATCTCCTCTCTCCTCTTCTCCCTCTCTCTCCCCTCTCCTTTACCTTACACTCACCACGGTTTTTTTTTTTTTTTTTTTTTTTTTTTTTTTTTTTTTTTTTTTTTGTTTTTTTTTTTTTTTTTTTTTTTTTTTTTTTTTGTGTTTGTTTTTTTTTTTTTGTTTTTTTTTTTTCTAAGGTCCTCTACTGGGTCCACACTCACCCTCCGTGTCTCCCCCTCTTAAACTTGCCAGACAAGCCAGCACAGAGGACAGGAGACCACACACCACCGGACCAGACAGCCACCAGGAATCCAGGGGAAATGAGGGAAGGGAAAAGAAAGAAACTGGTTGTGGCGACTTCCCTTTCAATGTTTCCTTCACAAACCTCTTCTTTTTTTTTTTTCTTTCTTCTCGGTCATGCTGTGTAGCCGTTCTTGGTTCAAGCTGCCAGCAACCATAACACCAGTTCGGGATTGTTGTACTTGTTACGTGAGGTATGGCCAATGGTGGTTTGTACTGGGTACATGATGTATGGCCAATGGAGGTTCTTACTTGGTCACTATGATGGCCAATGGATTGTTTGTACTTGGTCACATGATGTATGGCCAATGGATTGTTTGTACTTGGTCACATGATGTATGGCCAATGGAGTGTTTGTACTGGTAACATGATGATGTATTGGCCACATGATGTATTGTCAATGTGTACTTGGTCACATGATGTATGGCCAATGGATTGTTTGTACTTGGTCACATGATGTATGGCCAATGGATTGTCTGTACTTGGTCACATGATGCATGGCCAATGTGATTGTTTGTACTTGGTCAATGATGTATGGCCAATGGATTGTTTGTACTTGGTCACATGATGTATGGCCAAGCGAGATTGTTTGTACTTGGTCACATGATGTATGGCCAATGGATTGTTTGTACTTGGTCACATGATGTATGGCCACGAGGATTGTTTGTACTTGGTCCACATGATGTATGGCCAATGGATTGTTTGTACTTGGTCACATGATGTATGGCCAATGGACAGGGTACTTAGGTCACATGATGTATGTGTCCAGTGGACAGACAGAGTGTAGTATCCAGCTGACAGGACAGATCATAAGCTGCTGGACACTATCACCAGTGCTGGACCCCCTAAAAGTAAATGTAAAATGTATCGAAAATGTGTCTGTCCATCCCCTCTGCCTGTTCGTCAACCACTCTCGTCTCATTTTTCTCTATCTCTCTCTCTCTTTCTCTTCTCTCTCTCTCCCTCTATCTCTCTCTCTCCCTTCACTCTCTTCTCTCTCTCCTACCCCTCTCCCCTTCTTTGTTCTCTTTCTCTCCGTCCTGTCTCTAGGACTTCTAACCCTGGCTTGCCTCCCTTGCCTTTATAGTGGCCACACATCCTTCCTGCCCCCTCTCCCCCACCTCCCTCCTCCCCTTCCCCCCCCCCCCCCCCTCACCCCCCCCCCCCCCCCCCCCACCCCACCGGAGCGCAGCGTCTTTTTCTCCTGACACCCGCACTCTTTTCCTTCAATCTTCCCGCCCACCCGTCCCCCCGTCTTCGCTCTCCTCTTCTTTCGCCTCTTCACCATCCCTCTCGCAGAGAAATGTTTCTGACCCGCTTCTGCTCTCGGTGGGCATCCAAAAGAAGTGTCACAACACATCTTCGCCGTTGTTTCAGAAGGAATCCCCCAAAAACGGCAGTGGCATTGATCTCCCCTCTCCAGGGCCAGGCACTATCCTGGTACATGGGCGCACGGGTGAGTTCTTTCATCACGCTCTCCTGTCCGTCTCTCATCTTTTTCTCTCTCTCTCCTTGCCATTCCCCGTTCCTTTTTTGCCTCCCTCGCGGCCCATCTCCTT
>JADBJO010016151.1:35000-41391 GCA_016801955.1 Conus betulinus | reverse complement strand
CCTGTCCCCCCCCCTCCACCCCCTCCCCCCCCATACTTGTATCCCTGCTCAACCTCTACCATGTTCACAGATTGTCTCCCCTCCTCCTCATCCCGCATGAACTAAGAAACAGTCACGCAACACAGGCCTGTGTAGTTTAGTGGAAGTCCACTGGCTAGCATTTCCTGCGCATAGCACCCGTGCAGGGCCTCATTTGCACAGTGTTGTCTGCGGTAGTCCAGCAGAGTGACTAATTCATCAACACTAATTGCTCTAATTTGGAGAGTGTTACTGAAGGGAAAGTTCAAGCCTGACCAAAGCTGGGTACAGAGGATCAAGTGTATTTACTTGCAGACAAATGCACACACAGTACTTTATAGACCCTCCTAAAATTAATTATCACATTTAAATTAAAAATGAATTGTTTTCAGTGATATTTTCACAACTGAGGCAGTTTGGAGATCTCTTTGTCAAAGTAAATAAATAAGAAGTTTTTCTTTTAATAAAATCAAATGTTCAGTTGTCTTTTAAGTTCCAGGAATAAAAGTTTTATTCCTGGAAATTAAAAGACAACTGACTTTAATTTTTGACCCAACTGACAACTTGGGCCCATGTTTAAATTCATTTAAATTGTTCATCTCCCAGCTCACAACTAGGCATATCAGGCAGGGCTGGTGGTTATAATACTTCTATTTTCATTTAAGGGGAGTGAGTCACAATAACAGCAACAAAAAAAAAAAAAAAAAGTTTCTTGATGCTTTTAGATTAGATCTAATGGTTGAAAAACCTCCAGATTATATATTCTAAAAAAATTTACAAAAAAATAATATATAGATGTTACTACTTGTGCTCCCCTCCAGTAAATGTCACCAAGAACCATAGTTTTCTAGACATGGGGCCATTCAGTTCAGATAGTGTCTTATCTAACCCACTGGCTCATTTCAATACAAAGGTTCTAACTGAACGACACTGTTTCTCCATAGGTTTGCTCTAGCCTATATCAAAGGTATATGTGCTATTGTTTACAGGACTGCGGAAATCTGTTTTAGATGAAGAAGGAATAAAGTCTATATTAGATTACATGAAACATTTCACCCCGGGGTCCAGCTTTGGTCATTCAACAGGAAAAGCCACGAACTTTTCACTACTGTTTTTTGCTTCGATCGACTCTGTAACTTCCTCAAGACTTTACCCCTGATAACCACACCATATCTACTCTTTCTTTCCGGGTTCTTCTCTCTTTTAATGTTCCTTTTCCTGCTCTTTTTCTTCCATGGCCATCAGGCAAAAATTCCCATTTTACTGAACTTTGTTTGGTGGTCTTTCGAGACGTTTGCTTTTTTTCGAATGATTTTTCCCCCCCCCCTCCCAGATCTTGCAGAATAATTCTGACTGGTTTGGGGTAGTTTTTGTTGACATTCATTTCAAACCATACATATACTTGACTTTCATGTCTTCAAGTTCTGTTTGTAGCCTCTTCAATATCCTCACAAATGACTCTGTGCCAAAAGGTGTGCAAGAGAAGAGGACAAAGGGGTGGTGAAAGGAAGGGTGTCAGATGAACAAGTGGAATGCATATTTTTGAAAGGTCCATACCAAATAATCAATGTGTGAAAAGGCAAGACAATATTGTGACTGGTTTTTCGAGTAAATTGAAATCATGTTGCATTTCATGAAGTATGACAGACATCAGCGATTACAACACAACCATCTGTTTTTGTCGCATTTTTCTATTGAAGCTCAAAAAAAAAAAAAAATCCACTTTATCTAGAAAATAAGAATGTTTTTATGAGCAAAACCTGAAAATACTGGTACCAGTCAATAATATACAGGTATTACAAGGGTCATTTGTTGTAATCGCTGATGTCAGTCATAACATTTTTAGAACATTTAACTGAACAAAGGATTTCCATTCAAGAACAAACAGAAAAATGCTCTCATCCAAAGAACAAACATGCAAGCAAATATTTTTTTCATGTAAATGTTTACTTTCCATACAGTTGCTTTCTTTTGCAGCAAAATGAAAAAATATGACAAACATCAGGTTTACATAAATCTCAAAAAATATGTTCAAAAGAAACGATAATCAACATACAGCAAAGTTTACCCTGGACTGGTACTTAACTTTAACTGTAGCTTTCAACTCCAGTCATGGAAAAGTATATTCACAAACAAACTTCGCTTGGCGTAATATGGTGCAATGTGTACGTGCACACTCCTGCACTGAAGATAGAGCTTGAGAGCAAGACAGAGAAACACGATAGTGTAACAGCTTTTTTTCCTTTTTTTTTTGTTTGGTAATGCTTATTTTGTTTTGTTTTTTTTTACAGTAATATACATTTTACATATTTAGTGGGTAGATCTTGACATCATCCAACTGGATATAAGTTTTTGATCATACAACAAAACCCTACCCTACAACTTTAATGCTAGAGTCCAACCGCGATACCTTTTCAAAATAAAGACTGAGACTAGGTATAACAATATTGTGTGTTGTTCAATTTAGTAATCAAATGTTTTGTTGACAAAATATCCACAAGATGGGACTTTAAAATCAATAATTTGAAATGGGAAAAAAAAAACAAACAACACACACACACACACACACACACACACACAAACCATCTCCCATCAAACCTAGTACATGCACACGTTCTGCTCCTTCAGTTCTCCATAGCAGTCAGGATCTTCTTTCAGCTGCTGCTTTCTATAGGCTTCAACAGCTGCTCAGTTTCTTGCTCTTCTGTCAGCATCTCTTTTTGGGCTTTGAGGTCAGTATTCTGTCGCTCAGCATGCTTCTCAGATCCCCCATCTGATGAAATACGCAGTTTATATGCCTTCGCCATCTGGTCTGGGAAAAAAAGAGAGAAACTTTGATCATTCCAAACCACACGCTCAGACATGCATACAAATCCCCACCCCCAACCCATTAATAAAAACTGTATTAATATAGCTCAAAGAAATGAAGACAAGTTCCATAAAAATTTGTCTTTTTTTATCATGCACTTATAGAAACCTTTCATGATAAGGTGATTAAAAATAAAGCAAGATTAGTAATAAATCACAGCTTCATAGAATAAAAAAAAATATCAATCTTTGTCAATTAAGTCAAGAAAATTTAATGACGGACGTCATTTTCTGAAGTGATGACAAACATCAGTCTTACACAGTTGCGTAATCGAACCAAAGCGACTATTCAACTGCCAGAGCAAGTGTTTTCTGATCACAGCACTCGAAAAATCTTACAACTAAAGATTTGAATCTGCTTTTATGCAAGAAAACTAAGGCTTTACATTAGTTACCATGTGTAGAAAATGAGGAAATGTCTCCATAATTGATGACAATCATCATTTAGCATGACACGTGTCAGCGTTCACAAGAAGTTTACCA
This sequence comes from Conus betulinus, assembly GCA_016801955.1. Taxonomy (NCBI): domain Eukaryota; kingdom Metazoa; phylum Mollusca; class Gastropoda; order Neogastropoda; family Conidae; genus Conus; species Conus betulinus. Next base: position 38,022 of record JADBJO010016151.1, on the reverse strand, counting down.
CGTACCTTTCCACTGGCGTGCCCGTCTGCTAATGCAAATGGCGACTTCCATGAGTGTCCCATATGGTTGATGGAGAGTACCCCCGGATGTAGATCAAATGTGAAAACACAACTGAATTTTGCAATATTGATTTTATTGAACATTATGACACGCGTCATATATTACAAAAATGTTGACAACCTTGCAAAATTGTCCAAATCAAATGGTAAACAGAATTTATATCATTAACATGAAATAATTTCTCCTGTGATGCAGTAGTTTGAAAAACAAATGCAGTCATTTCCTGAAGATTTTGATTGTTAGCAGACGAAGGAAATGGCAAGTGAACTTAGCATGAAATATTACAACGCACATGACGCGTGTCATTGGGCTCGTATCTGCACCCAGTACGAAGTAAATTTAAACATTTAGTGTTCTGGGTTTTTACATGTAGTAGACAAATGTTTTTTAACATGAATTTGTGTGGTTTTAAGTTGTTTCAACTCTGTTTGCTAGTAGCTATGCTTGCTGAAGTGAAGTAGAGTTGGTTCAGGTTGTCCGTTTTGAGATGTCGGCATTTCGAGCGTTTCACGACTTCAGGCTTTAACTATTCGAACAAGGTACATCTTTCAAAGTTCATATTGTGTATGCTGTAAGTATGCACTCTTTTATGTATTCTCCCAAAAAAAATTCAAAGAAAATAGGCTGGAAGGTTTTATTTTTTCACCAAAGTGTGGTACCCTCCCTGTGCGCACCTTTTGGCACAGTCAAATGACACTTTCTACGATTCGAATGTGATATTGTGTATATTGCTACCAAATCACAAAACAAAGAGGGGATCATGAGAGTCGTTAGGCTGTTTTCATTCAGTCCCTGTTTCTCTGATTTCTGACAAGATTGCACGCTTTCAAAGAGTTTCAAGAAGCATTTGATTTTTCAATGTTTACATGGACAGAAGACAGAATCCTGTTTCAAACTGCACATTCTCCACACTTGACCATCTCCACGCATCAGATTTGGGGCTAGTATTCTTTTCCAGAATTAATGTACTCTGATCTAAAGCTCAACCAATTTTTGGAATAATATAAAATGCAAACAACATCTGGAAAGGCCTAACAAGAACAAATGTAAAATCATTCTTTTCACTAAAATTCACAGACAGCCGCCCAGTCACAGTCGGAAGTGAGCCCATCAGGGAAGCAGATTCCTTTGTCTACTTGGAAAGTGTAGTTGACAAGCAGGGGGGCACTGACCGAGACATCATAATTCATAGCCAGGATGGGCAAGGCGCGAGCAGCATTCATCATGCTAAGAACATCTGGGCCTCAGGAGAGATCAGATGAGTGATAGTATCTTCAATTCAAATGTGAAGTCGGTTCTGCTTTATGGTTGCGAGCCTTGGAGAATGACCAAGGCAATTCCGCAAAAAAATTCAGACCTTCATCAACATCTGTCTCAGGCGCATCTTCAAAATCAGATGGCCAGAGACAGGGTTCCTACCGACTCCCAACTTGAACAAAATTCAAGTATTTCAAGGCTACAACACTTGCATAAAAATTGAAAAAAACTGATGGCAGTTTGATTTTTCTGTGTTCAGGTTGATTAAAAAAGTTGTCTAAAATTAAAACAAATTTTTACAAACATTGTCTCGATCCTGGATCGTTGTTTGCTATTAACCAAAGGAGATAATTTGCAACTTCACCAACATCGATGACACTACAAATTATCTCCTTTGGTTAAATAGCAGACGACAATCCAGGATCATGCTGATGTTTGTAAAAAAAAAATTTTTTTTAATGATTTTTCATTAACCTGAACGCAGAAAAATCAAACTGCCATTTCTTTTTGCCACATTAAAGATTTTTGGAGCTGATGACTTGATTTTCAAAGGTTTTTCAAGAAGGTTTGGTCAACAGAACCACATTTTATTGATTTTCAAAGGTTTTCAAGGCCTTGAAATTCCCTGTCAGAATTCAAGGAGTTTCAAGGAGCGTACGAACCCTGAGAGACGATCAACAATGATCTACAGAAACAAACAGGACAGGAACCAGTGGCCAAGCATATTCTGCAGAGGAAGTGGGGCTGGATTGGATACACTCTCAGGAAGCCAGCATCCAGCACCACCCACCAAGCCCTGACATGGAACCCGCTGGGGAAAAGGAAGAGAGACCCAACTGCACAGGCATTCAGCGGGCAGCCCAGAACTGAGTGTGATGGCAGAGTGTTGTTAATGGCCTGTGCTTACCCTTGAGCTATGGGCATAAGTAAGTAAGTAAAGAAATTCATTTTCATTCAATTAATGGCCAGTTTGTATGAATAACCAAACAAAATTTACAGTATTTTCAAAGTGATGACATAGTACTATGACCAACCCAACCAGGCTGCTTCCCAATGTCACAAGTGTATTGAGAACATTTTCTGTGATTGCTTATCAGCCAGGCTTGGCATCAACCTGACCCAGAGAAGAGAGAGCTGATAAGCTATTTGCTAGTCATATACCTTTTAAGCATTTATTTATAAACATGAGTTGGTGATGCTATTGTTATTTTTGAGATTACACACGACACAGTTTCATTCATGACCTATTTCCTTTGGTCACGATTTACATTAGGTTGATCTCATTCATTATATCTATTTACTGACCAATGCCCTCTCTCTCCAGATGCACTTTTTCTCTCAGTGCTTTCTCTCTCTCTCTCTCTCCTCCTCACTCTCTCTCTCCTCTCTTTCACAAGCTGTCTCTCTCTCTCTCTCTCTCTCTCACGTTAAATGTGTCAAGAGCTGGCTCTCTCTCCCTCTTTCTCACTCACGTGTGTAAAATTGTTATGGCAGCTATAAATGTATAATGATACTTTGGCAGTTTCAATTTCAATTTGCTTGCAACATACAGCACTGACCACCCACATGTAGCACTGGTCACCCCCCCTCTAAATGGAGGTGTACGTACGTGGGGGATACCATCTGTGATGAGCATTCAATTAGGAAATACCAATGGGAATCAACTAGGCATGTGTTTCTCAAGCAGAAACTGGAATTATTTGTT